>BQNB010031037.1:0-54341 GCA_026074375.1 Tanacetum coccineum
TAACGAATTCGGCCAAAAAATAAAACTTTCCAACTTTTACAAAGATATCTTCGGAAACACCTTTCGGATGAGCGACCAATCGGTCTGCGAGTTTGAGTGTCATGCGAGTCAAAGCGAGTTCCGGGAGCGAAAGCTACTTCCATATGGAAAGAGGCATTAGATTAATGCTAGCGCCAAGATCGGCCAAGGCTACACTAATCTAGCTCCGGAAAATCACACGGGATTAGAAACTTGCCGGGGTCTCCAAGTTTTTTGAGCAACTTTTTAAGGAGCACCGCCGAGCAATTCTCATTTAACAGAGTATTTTCTAATTCGAACAACTTTTCCTTATTACTAAGTAAACTCTTAAACGTAGAAGCAAACTTCGGCATATGAAGAAGAGCATCCGCGAAGCTAATATCAAAGTGTAATCTTTGAAAGATTTAAAGAAATTCAACATTTGACTATTAGCTTTTTCACGGAGCTTTTGGTCGTTAAGCCTTGAAGGATAAGGTATTGACGGTTTAGGATTAGTCTTCAGAGCAACTTCGGGCTCCAGAATCAGGTCTTGGACAACCAAAGGTTGGACATGTGCGGTACTTCCTAAACTTGTATTTTGCACCTTGTCCTTTGTCACCTCGGTTTATCGTTCCACTTCCTTCGGGAGAGGAGAAGGAGTAGGTGGAATCATGGGACCATCATAAGAAACACCACTTCGGGTGGTAATAGCTTTCAAATCACCTCTCGGGTTAGCAACGGTATTACTAGGAAGTGATCCCGAACTTGAGGGATTTTTCTTTTGCATATTAGTTAACATGTTTATTATTTGATTGTTTTGATTTTCTATCTTATTGGTTCTTGTATCAATCGTAGATTTGAATTCATTTCGGAATTCCGTCTTCATGTTAGTCATTTGAGTTTGAATTTCTCTTAAAGTAGCTTCATTACTTTTCATGTAGTTTGTTAACTCATTCGAAGGTCCAACTTGAGCTTGATAATTTGGAGCTTCAAAATTCAGAGCTTGATAATTGTTGTTTCCTGGATTGAAGTTTTGCCCTCTTCCTTGATTTTGATTGTACCGATTATAGTTTAGATTGTTTTGCACATTCAGAGGAGGAAAACCGAGTGGTCCCATTTGGTTCCTAGCTTGATAATTTGGGTCTCCTTGAGGACGGTAACTGGGACCTCCTTGATTGTAGGTTCTCGTAGCTGCATAAGCATTAAAAGTGTTGCTATCGGTAGCAAGACACTCATAGTATGGAGGAGGTCCACCACAAGTAACACAAATCTCATCTACGGCTTTCACGGAAGCTTGTTGATTAGCCTTGTTCATAAGCACTAATTCCTTAACGATGTCGGTGAGAGAGGTAATATCCGGAGAAGGAGATGAAGAAGAAGTAGTAGTACTCACTTTTAAAACAATCGGTTTGTTTCGTGAAGTATGTACTTTCGACTTATTCTCAATAATCGTCAAAGCATCTCGAGGTGTACGGTTCAAAAGATTGCCACCGACATAAGGCATTTAGACGAATCATGATCGGATTGTGTCATCAGCATTGTAAATCCGTTTCGATTTGGTTGCAATTCAGAAAAACCGTGATGTGGGCATATATGAAGTGAGTTCATTTAATCAAGTCCCACTGCCTCACTCAACGTTTACTTAAGATTTTGTTGGAACATTCAGTGATATACTTTCTTAAGTTGCGTAGTCTTCGAAGGAGGAAAGAAATAATTCACAAACTTAGAAACCAGATCTTCCCATGTATTGGACTAGAACGGACGGGGTTTCTTTTTCAAGCCAAATCCGGGCGGCCCCCTTAAGAGAAAATGGGAAAAGCATCAACTTAATAGCATCGTGTGGAACATTTTTGTATTTAAGCGTTGAAGTGATCTTGTTAAACCAACGAATATGAGCATGAGAATCGTCCCTCTCAAAACCATGAAATTGGCTCGAAGTTACTAATTGAAGTAACCCGACTTTCAACTCAAAATTTTCGGCAAGTATAGCAGAAATAACAATCGCATCTCCGTAACCCTCGGTGGGTGCTTGGAGTAATTCTGATATAGTACGCATATCCGCCATAGTGACAATGGGAGTCTGTACAATAGTTCAAATATCAGGTTCGACTTTTTGCATTGAAGTCTACGATTCGTCGCTATCCACCCCCCCCCCCGTCAGGATCGTGGAAGATTCAACGATTAATATTTGATGAAGAGCGAGTGCGCATGCACTAAACAAAATTTATAAGAAATTAAATAAACGAAAAAAAATTATTTTTTGTAAATCCGATAGTCAAAAAGTTCCGGGAGCTCTTTGGAAAACGTACAAAAGAAGCGGAGGAGCGGTATGATGCGAGCGTTATTCAAAACCTTCTCTTTGGGTCGAAGTTGTAGGATCAACTCTCCTTATAACTCTCTTATAGTTTGTTTAAAGCTAAAGGTTGAGGCGATAAAACATTTGACAAAACGATTTCTTTTTTGGTTTTTTATATTTTTTTTTGGTATTTTCAATACTTTAGGTAAAGTTTCTGTTGGGATTTTAATAATAAATCAAGGAAAAATAAAATTTCTTTTGTATTTTTTAAAGTTTATAAAGAAAATACTTCACGGGGAAGGGTCTTCCAACACTAATCTTCAAACATAAACTATCGATATTCGTAACCACCTCACCAGTCAAGCGGCGCCAATAAATTGATTCTGATCAGAATAGGATTATATAAAATATATTATATATCCTAAATATCTCAAATAAGCAATAGTATAGTGAGTATCCCGTTTGATAAAAATTGCTTGAGGACAAACAATATTTTATCTCCTGGATGTCGTATCCCGACGAAGTGTGAATTGAAAACCTTGTTTTGGTTCGTGATCGAATGCTTGAATAATCAATATTTCAGATTTGGATTCTAAATCTAAAAACACAAAGGGGAAGGCATATAAAGGCACGCTAATCTGGAAATTAAAAGAATTAAAAAAAAGAAACTAACGACATTTAAAAGTAATTTAAAACTAATTACTACCTAAATTAATCCAAATAATTAACTAAAAATGACAAATTAAAATTCTACAAATTCAAAATGCAAATTTCTAAGCTAAAATGACATAAACTAATTTTTAAAAATAGAAAAATATTTTTTTGGATTTATAAACCAATTAAAACTTTTTTTAAACTAAATTATACTAAAAATTAGATTAAAATACTAAACTAAATTATAAAAATTTGAGAAAATTACAAAAAATGCTTAAAACTATTCCTAAGGTTTCTAAAGTAAAATGGCTCAAAAAGCTAAAGCCTATAAGCTGTTATAAATCGAATAAGCTAGATAAGCTAAAACTAAAAGAGCATATATAGATTAAATTGTGAAAAAGTCTTATGAAAAAGTCCCAAGGGCGCGCTGGTAAGGGTGTTGGTGTGTTAAGGGGGAGGTGACAGGTTCGAGTCCCGTGACTGTCCCTTTTTATAAAATATTTTAAAAAAAAAGCTATAAAATAAGTAAAAATAAGCAACTTTAACAAATGGATTTTTTTGATAAAACTTATTAAAAATCTAGAAAAAGCTACTTGAAAATGACAATTTACTTAAAAGTCCATTAATTGCTTAAAGATGAGACTGCTTGACTTTTATAAGCACTTAACAAGACCAAATAAGCTAACTAAAGGCAAATAACCTGAAACAGACCTAGCCCTAAACCTAATAAGCAATTATGACTAAAAATGATCAAACAAAATAAGCTAAAAAGCACTAAAAACTATTAAGACAACAGACATTTAAAACAGTTTTAAAAACTTTTACCAAACTTTTAAGCTAAGAATTTAGACTAATAAGCACATGAAATAAGCTAAAAGGCACAAACAGATCAAGTATGAGACTCAACCAACATGTAAAAACCAAAATTAAGCTAATTATTTTAGGAATTAAGCTAGAAAATGACTTATGAAATGACAGACTATACTTCTTTTTGGGTTTTTTTTAAAGAAAACATACTCTTTTGCAGCAAGATTAAGGACTCAAAAAGGGTTTAGGACACAATAAAAAACTAAAAACAGATTGAGATTGGACTTAATTAAGCTAGGTTTAATCAAAATAATCAAGAGATAAGCTAGATTTTAACCACTATTGACCTGCATAGCTAGGCTTTTAAGAACATTTTTAAACACTATTGTTTAGCTGTTTTTGACCAAAAGACTCACAAGATTTTACCACAGGTTGAATACTCAAAACAGATGCATTACACCCTCATATGGACTCAACAAACTACAACTTAAGCACCCCTTTCTAAATGCAAGATCCAAACAGTTTTGATTACTTATACACTGGCAGATTTAGAGTTTTGATAAAACATTCTTCAAAACTTAATAAAACTGGTTTAAAACTTATTAAAACTAATCTTAAGACTGATTTAGAGCTTAGGAAATTGACTTGAATACCTAAAACAGTTTTAAACTCTATTTAACCATGTTAAAATGCCTTATCCCAAACACCCCTTTAAGTTTTAAAAATCTATTTAAAAACTAAAATAGATCAAACTAAGCACTGGTTGTTAAAAAACAGATGAAGAACTAAGATAATGAAAGACTAATAAGCAAGAGATTAATGGAAATAAGCACTTAAACAATAAGCTAAACCTATAGCAGATATAACTAAAAATAGGACAGTTTAGATCAAAACATCAATTAAACTAATTCTAATTAAGCAAACTTGATAACTAAGACATAATAAGCTATCATGAGATGAAATAAACACATTTAAGCAGAATTTAAGTAGATTTATAAACTAAAATGGAAATTAAGCTTTTAATAGAAAAAGTAAAAGTACCTTGATCCTAGCTAAACAGGGATTTAAAATGCTCTTTTAGAGCTTAGATCTATAAGCTAGCTTAAAATTTAAGCTCTGAATAAGCCCTATAAGCCCTTCCTTTTTTGGCTTATCTTCCAAGTGGCTTATTTAGTTGATTTTGAGTGAATTTGAGTGAGTAGTTTATTCAGTTAAGCCTTATAGAGCTTAACTAAATTATGACTAGCTTAGTAAGGAATCAAGAGCTTATTGAACTTATTTAAGTAATATCACAAAACATTTTAAGCTAAATTTGCATAATAGTAAAATAGAAATTAATAATCAAGAGCTTATTAATTATAAACGGAGTTACAATGCTTGAAAGGAAAATACATTAATTTAAGAGACAATAAGCTAAAAATAATAAACGACCACAAAAGCTACACTAAAAACTACGAAGTTAGATGATTTCTACTATGTGAGGACTCCTCTATTTATAGTGATAAGAGGAAGGATCTAGAGCCTGAGGAGGAGCGTCCCATTCCATCAATCCCATCCATTCATTCCAAACCGACCTAAATCCACCAATCTCAACCCTTGGATAATTTTTCCACGTATCACAGCCAATCACGTCCTTTAGGATTGCCAGCGTGTCATTGGAGGTATCAGAGGTGTCAGAATTCCTTCTAGAAGCAAGGGGCGTACGTGGTGAATGGTTGATTTTTACCCTGTGTATTCGTTTGTGTAAATGTAAAAGAGGGAGGGAAACTAGATAATGAATAGGAATTTTGACCCATTTTATTATATGTTTGACTTGGGCTTTGACCCGGGTGTAAGGATTGGGCTTTTGTTTGGATCTTGGCTGGGCTAAAACTAATAAACGCTTAAATTAATAAGAAATAATATAATAAAAATAAATAAAATAAAAATAATTATAAATAAAAAAAACTTCATAAAATGCTATACCTAAAAAAAAAAAAAACTCAATACAAAATAAAAAACAAAAAAAAAATGAAACTTATATAAAATAAAATTAAAAAAAAAGAAAAAAAAGTAAAAATAAAAAACAAACTAAGTAAAAATAAAACCTAAAAAAAACCTAAAAAGAAAAAAATAAAAATAAAATAAATAAAAAAATAAATTAAATAATAACTATAAAAAAAAAAAAATAATATAAAAGTAAACTAAAGAATAAAAAAAAAAATAAAAAATGCATAAATATAAAAAAAAAAAAAAAAATAAAAAAAAAAACTAAATTAAAAAAAAAAAAAAAAAAATACAAAAATAATCCCTAAAGATAAAAAAATAAATTAAAAAAAAAAAAACTAAAAAGATAATAAAACCTAACTACTAAAAAAAAAAAATATAAAAACTTAATAAAAAATAAATTAAGAAACAAAATAAAAAAAATAAATAAAATAAAAAAATTCCTAGTATTTAAGAATTAATAATATATAAAAATTATTAATAAATATATAAATTTTAATAATATTATAAAATTAATAAATAAAAAAAAAAAAAATTAAAGACCTAATATAAAATAACTAAAGATAAATATTTTTAATAAAATTATATAATATCCTTTATCTATAAAATTATTAAAACCCTAATAATAAAAAAAAATAATAAAAAAGAAATATTTTTAATGCCTTTGGCGGGATTGCATTTTAATACACTTATTTTTATTTCGTTATATATTTAATAAAACTATATCGTAAAACTGGCTTAAGGAAAACATATTATAAATAATTATAAATATATATACTTACTAAAATAATTAATTATAAAATTATAAATAAAAAATAAAAAAAAAATAAAGCTAAAAAAAATAAAATAAAAAAAAATAAAAATGCTAATAAAAAAAATTAAAAAAAAAATAAAAAATAAAAGTTGGGTAATTAAAATTCTAAATATAATAAAATAAAATAAAAAATAAAAAAAAAAAACTAATATATAAAATTAAAAATAAAAATTATAATACACATTAATATTAAAAAAAAAATATAAATATAAATTAAATATCTAATCTCTAAAAAAAAAAACTAATAAAACTAAAAGAAAAAAAGTTATATAAAGACTTAAAAAGCTAAAAAATAAATAAATAAAAAAAAATAAAATACTAATATAAAAAAAAAAAAAAATAATTTTATAACCTAAAGAAATTAATAAAAAAATAAAATTAAAAAAAATATAAATAAGAATAAAAAATTTAAAACCTATAAAAAAAATCAAGTTTAAAAATAAAATATAAAAAATAAATAATTAAAAAAATATCTTAAAAAATAATAAACTCCTCCGCTAATAAAATAAAAATAATAAATAATAGAGGGAGATTAGGGATTAGGTTTATCTGGATTAGAAATAAATATTATTTATAAAAATTATTTATAAACCTATATAAGATTAAATAACAAAATATTAATAGCAAAATAATTATTATAAAATAAAAAAATATAAAAATAAAAATAAATATAATAAAAATAATATTAAATAATAAAGATGGGGTATGGAGGATCCGGGGGGTAATTACTAAAAAAAAAAAAAATTCTAAAATCTAAAAAAATAATTAAATTAATAATTTAATATTGACTAATAATCTTATAAAAATAAATTATTAATAAATATAACTCTAAAAATAATAAATATAAAACTAAAAAAAAAGACGGATGGGGAAGTTGTAGAGCTGCCGGGGATTAGAGATGGGGGTAGATTAGGGCGGGGGGGGGAGGAGATAGGGAGAGGGGGGGATGAGAGTGAGAGGGGGGAGGTTGGCAAGGGTGGTGGATGTGTGGGGAATTTGGGGGAATGGGAGGGAAGTTAGGGGAGTGTGGTGTGGGAGGTGGGGGGGATGGGTTGAGGAGGGAGGGTTTGGGGATGGATGTTTCTGATTGATTTGTTGTGGGTTGAGCGTGTGTGGCAGAGTTCAGAGATTGAGTTGGATGTGATTACGCGGAGATAGATGATGGCAAGGGAGAGGGATTGATGGAGACATGGATGGGGGGAGGGAGGATGGCTGTAGAGGTGATGTTGGGTGGGCGTGATGTGGATAAAATAAATAAAAATTAAAAAAATAAAAAAAAAAAATGTAAAAAAATTCAATAAAAACTAAAAAAATATAAAAAAAGAAATAAAAAAAAAACAAAAATAAAACCTAAATAAAAAAAAGAAACTTAAATAGAAAAATAAAATAAAATATAAATACTTAAAAAAAAAAACTAATGATAAAAAAAACTACTAAAAAAAAAAAAAAAACTAAAATCCTAAACAAAGATAATAACATAAGACAGGGGAGGTGGTGTGATGATTAGAAGCGGGTGGATTGAGTGGATAGGGGAAGGGGGATTAGGTTATGGATTTTGGACTTATTTTATAAAAGGGCTTATGGTTTAATATAAATACAATGTTAATGGGTTGACCCGGCCCAATAAAATAGGTACGGGTTGGCCCATTAAGGATGTATACACCTTCGGCTTTGATTTCTTGCACTCTTCCAATCTCGTGCTCGGTTTTGTCCGTTTTGGCTTCGTTTTTGTCCTTTTTGATATATCTGATACCTGCACAATAAAATTCACAAAATACACATATACAATGCATTTTCTATGTATTTTTGGTCATTTAAACTCATTTTAATAAGGAAAAATGATATGTGGTTAAACACATATCATTAATACTGTTGGTTATACTTCATACTGCTGAGTTACTACTGTTAGTTATACTTAATACTGTTAGGTATAATTAATACTGTGATAATTCTGAAAATTTCTATGGCTTGTGTTTTCTTGGTTTTTAGACTAACATTTTGCAGGAAAAGCAAAGAAAAGTGTTAAATTGATAATGGAAAAGCTGTTTAGAATGGAATTGGCGTTAATGCTCGTGACTTAATGTTAATGCTGCTAGGCATAACTTACGACTGCTGGGTTAATACTGTCGGGTGAAAGTTAATGCTGTTGAGGGTATTTTCATAAATACTTTGATTAAGGGTTTCAATCGACCCTTTAATCAATTTTATTCTTTCAAATACTCTCTAACTACAAACCCTAACTCAATTTTATCATCCATTAACAAAACCCAACACAAATGGCGAATCTAAAGTTTGCGGATACTCATAACATGGTCGCATTTTTGTCTAAACCTAAAGAGGGTGACGGGTTTAAACAAATTGTGGATTTTTTGAATGCACACCCTATAAAGTATGCACTAACCGTTAATCCCACAATATATATTGCTTGTATCGAACAATTCTGGTCTACTGTCAAGGACAAAACTATCAATGGGGAAGTACAATTGCATGCCCTAGTAGATGGAAAGAAGATAATCATCACCGAATCAACTGTTAGAAGAGATCTTCAACTAGAAGATGCAGAAGGTGTTGATTGTCTACCAAATTCTACCATCTTTGAACAACTTACACTGATGGGGTATGAGAAAATTTCACAAAAGCTAACTTTCTATAAGCCATTCTTTTCCCCATAATGGAAATTTCTGATTCATACTATTCTACAATGTCTAAGTTCAAAGACTACTGCATGGAATGAGTTTAGTAGTACTATGTCATCTGCAATTATCTGTTTGGCTACAAATCAGAAGTTTAACTTTTCAAAATACATTTTTGAAAGTATGATTAGAAACTTGGATAATTTGTCTGGCAAAATTTTGATGTATCCAAGGTTTGTACAAGTGTTTTTGGATCAACAACTTGATGGGCTGCCAAATCATAAGAGAATTTATATTTCACCCTTTTACACTAAAAAGATATTTTGAAATATGAGAAGGGTAGGCAAAGGTTTTTCTGGTAGAGTAACACCTTTATTTCAAACAATGCTGGTACAAAACCAATCAGAATTGGGTGAAGGTTCATCAAATCCAACTGATCCTCATCACACACTCACCATTATTCAATCATCAACTCAACCTCAAAAGACACAAAAACCTAGGAAGCCTAAAAGAAAGGACACTCAGGTATCTCAGCCTAGTGGTCCTACTGAAAGTGTTGCACATGAGGTTGTCCATAAGGAGTTGGGTAACAGTTTGGTAAGGGTTGCCACTACTGCTTCTAGCTTAGAAGCAGAGCAGGACAATGGTAACATAACTAAGACCCGATCTAAGGAAACACCTAATGAATATAGTTCCCTAGGAACTACTTCAGGTGGTGGTCCCAGGTGCTAAGAAACCATGGGGGATACTACTGCTCGAATTAGGTTTGAGAGTGTATCTAAACATTCTAATGATTTACTGCTCGCAAGAGGTAACACACTTCGAAGTGATGAGGATAGACTTAAACTTAATGAATTGATGGCATTATGTACCACTTTACAATCCAGAGTTCTTGATTTTGAGAAGACAAAGACCACTCAAGCTAATGAGATTGCTAGTTTGAAAATGAGGGTCAAGAAGCTTGAAAAGAAAAGAAGTTCAAGAACTCAAAAGCTGAAGAGATTATACAAAGTTGGTTTGACAGCTAGGGTAGAATCCTCTGGTGATGAAGAAGATTTGGGTGAGGATGCATCCAAACAGGGGAAGAGGATTAATGCTATTGATGCAGATAAAGACATTACCCTGGTGAATGTTTAAGATGATGCTGATAATGAATGTATGATGTTGAATGCACACACACATACAACACATGGTGAAGAGGTGTTTGTTGCAGGGCAAAATGAAAATGTTGTTGAAGAAGTAGTTAATGCTGCTCAAGTTAGTACTGTTGCAACAACTGTTACAATAACTACTAAAGAAATTACTTTGGCTCAAGCACTTGAAGCATTAAAACTTCAAAACCTAAGGTGAAATGGATTGTTTTTCAAGAGCCAGGTAAATCTACAACAACAACAACAACAACAATTTCTTCACAACAATCACAGGACAAGGGTAAAGGAATAATGATAGAAGAACCTGTGAAGCCTATGAAGAAGAAAGTTCAAATCATGCTTTTTATGAAAAGTTTCTTGTTAAATTTACAAGCTGAAAATTGATTGAAGAAGAAAGACTTGCAAGAGAGAAAGCTGAAAAAGAAAAAGAAGCCAATGTTGCCTTGACTGAAGAATGGGATGATATTCAAGCAAAGATTGATGTTGATTATCAATTGGTTGAAAGATTTCAAGCAGAGGAGCAAGAAGAGTTGTCTGATGCAGAAAAGGCTACATTATTTCAACAACTCTTAGAGAAAAGAAGAAAGCACTTTGCTGCTAAAAGTGCAGAAGAGAAAAGGAACAAACCACCAACCCAAGTTCAACAAAGAAAAATCATGTGTACTTACCTGAAGAATATGGAAGGAAAGAAGCCCAAAGACTTGAAGAACAAATCTTTTGATTCTATTCAGAAGATGTTTGACAGAGCTTTCAAGAGGATGAATACATTTGTTGACTTCAGAACAGACTTGGTGGAAGATAGTTCAAAGAGAGCAGGAGCAGAGTTAGAACAAGAGAGTACTAAGAATCAGAAGGTGGATGAGGATAAAGACACAGCAGAGCTTCAAAGTCTAATGGAATTCATTCCAGATGAAGAAGAGGTTGCAATTGATGTTGTACCTTTAGCTACTAAGTCTCTAAAGATTGTTGACTGGAAGATCCACAAAGAAGGAAAGAAAAGCTATTATCAAATAGTGAGAGCTGATGGAAAGCCTCAGATGTACATGATCTTTAGTCAAATCCTTAAAAGTTTTGACAGGGAAGATTTGGAAGACTTGTACAAGTTGGTAAAAGCTAGATATGGATCAACAAGACCAGTGGAAAGCATGGATTAATAGTTATGGAATGATTTGAAAACAATGTTTGAACCACATGTAGAAGATGCAATATAGAGGAATCAACAAGGATACAAAGTGTTGGAATGGAAGTTGTATGACTCCTGTAGAGTACATTCCTTGATGATGCAGTCTATGATTTACATGCTGGTAAAAAAGAGATATCCTCTTACACCACCTACAATTACAGATATGTTGAACAAGAAGCTTCAGGTTGATTATTTCAGTGAAATGGCATATCAGCTTCTTAAACTTCTCACAAAACAGCTTAAGAATCAATAAAGTGTTTGGAAGCATCCTCCTGGTGATTATGGAGCTTTTAAATGAAGAAACTTGATGATTTTGAAGAAGAATATCAAGTTTAGGGGAGGATTGTTAGGATTAAAAGCCTTCTTAATGCTGCTAGTATTACTGCTGCTCATATCAGAGTTAATGCTGCTCAGTTGTGTTAGTACTGCTCAAGAACTTCAAAGAAAAATGCTAAGTGTTTACTACTGCTAGTACACAGTTAGTACTGCTAGTGTAAAGTTACTACTGCTAGTGCATATTAGTGCTGCTCAAAGACTTAGAAGAAAAACTGCTAAGTAGTTACTACTGCTAGTACAAAAGTTACTACTGTTAGTACAAAGTTAATGATGCTGAAGGAGTTAATGCTGCTAGTGAAGAAGTTAGTACTGCTGAGTTAGTTAGTACTGCTTATGTGATTTATATGAGTTATTTGTGTAAAAGATATGTATAACTTATTTGTTTAAAAGATTTGATATTCTTAGGAAAGTATTGTAAGCCGTTTAGGACTCCTTGGTGTATAAAAGGAGGTTCTAGGGCATAGAGATTGATGTACCACACCAAGATATACCAATACGAGTCATTCATAGAATTATCATAGCTTCAAGGTCTTTGTAACCCTAATACTTTGAGAGTATTCATATTATTAATAATATTGGAGCTTTTGTTTGTTGAATTATATGTTCAGAATAATATATTGTATTCATGATATTCTTCTTAATATTAAAGATTAGATTCCGCATAATCTTTAATACATTCAAACAAAGTTTCTACTATAGTTGTGTTAGATTTATCTAATATAACTGATCCTTATACAAGCTTAAGGAATTCGATCTATTAAAGTGGGACCAACAAAGGCCTACAAACTCTATTCATCAAATCCATAAATACCGTTGGTGCATTAGTCAGACCAAAGGGCATTATAGTGAACTTGAAATGTCCATAACGAGTTCTAAACGCAGTCTTTAGAATGTCATCCTCATGCACTCTCAGCTGATGGTATCCAGACCTAAGATCTATCTTCGAGAAAAACTGCGACCCTTGTAGTTGATCAAATAGATCATCAATTCTAGGAAGTGGATAACGATTCTTAATAGTCAACTTGTTCAATTCTCTATAATCAATGCACATCCTAAAAGAACCATCCTTTTTCTTAACGAACAATACCGGCGCTCCCCAAGGCGACAAACTTGGTCGAATGAAACCTTTGTCTTGGAGTTCCTTGAGTTGTCCCGACAACTCCTCTAATTCAGAAGGTGCCAAACGATAAGGAGACTTTGCTACCGGCGTTGCTCCAGGGGTTAACTCAATCTGGAACTCAATTTCCTGAATAGGCGGTAATCCAGATAGATCATCCAGGAATACCTCAGGAAAATCTCTAACCACAACAATCTCTTCTTGTTTCTTATCACCAGCCTTAGCACCCATCAAAAATCTCGCTTTCTCTTTCGGTCTCTCTCCTAATACTCTAAGCACCTTGCCATTCAGTAGTGGTATCCTTACTACTTTCTCATGACAAATTATTTTAGCCTTATAATTAGACAACTAGTCCATACCTATAATCACATCAAAACTCCCATGCCCAAAAGGTATCAAATCGATGTCAAAGACATGACCCTCGATCTCTAGTTTGCAACCCTTAATAACCTTATCAATCTCTACTAGCTGCCCGCTAGCTATCTCAATCTCATATTTGAAACCTAATTCGCTGGGCTCTAAGCCTAACAGAGGTATGAAAGTAGTGGAAATGAAACTATAGTCGGCACCAGAGTCAAATAAGGTAGTTGCAAAATGATTGTTCAAAGTAAATGTACCCGTCATAATGTTCGGATCTTAGAGAGCTTCCTCTGCTCCAAACATGAATGCCCTACCCCTTGCATGGTTCCCTTGGTTTCCACGGCCTTAACCCCCGTTATTAGCAGCAACTTGGTTTGGACGATTTTCTTCCGGTACTTGTGCCCTATTCAATCTAGGAACAATCGACCTGACATGGGCGGTACTACCACAACTCATAATATGCCCTAACAGTGGATTTCTACAATGACGGGAAATCACATTCCTCAGCACGCCTCTACAATCCTTTGCTAAATGACCTGGGCGATTACAGTTGAAGCATGTGTGGCAAGGCCCTCCGGGTGCATGGTAGGAGTTGCAGATGGTACACTTGGGCCAAGTACCTGTATTCTCTCTTCCTATATGGTTTATAGTAGTAGTAAAAGCATTCCCAGTCCTAGTCCTCTTAATCCTTGCTAGGTTCCCCCACATTTCCTATTTTCTCAACCTTCTTAATTGATCCTATTGATAGAAATAATGCCTAAAAACATTATTAATATTTTTCACATCTTTACGTTTTGATAATCACAAAATATAAAATCTTTCAATGTAAAATTAAACGTAAACAATTAATCCTTATATTATAAAAGACTGAGTTTGTAGTCATTCAATTCGTAGTGTTTATGATGCCATATTTAAGAATCGGGTTCAATGTTACACCCTCCATTTGCCCTGTAATTCAAGCTGCAAGCGTTTCAGTTAGTAAACATTTAATTCTATCACTTAATACCACAAATCAAATCCTTTAACCGGCTGCATATGAACGCTGCGTTCTCGAGTTACTTTATTAAAGAAAAGGAAAGGAAAGTGAAAATGAAACGGCCCATGTTGTGTTCTCGAGTATTACTTAAGAAATGAAATGGAAGGAAATGAAAGGAAATTTAGTGTTATTTGGAAGGAAAGTGTTTCCTCCCAATTTTGAGAGGAAAGTGTTTCCTTTCCTTTCATTTCCTTTTCTTTAATGAAGTAACTCGAGAACGCAGCGGTTTCTGAGTATTAATGCTTCCTTCATTAAGCCTCCCAAGATTTAATGTCTTTGTGCAAACAAATAATAATATCATCTGAGAATCAAGTTCTTAACAAACACATCAGCTGAGAATCGACAACAACAACAATCTTCATCATCATATTCTTCTCTTCAGGTATTTTAATTTTTTTTTACATGGATTTGATTTGTTTTTTGAGATCTGGGTTTTTTTATTGAAATTGATTGATTTTTAAATTAGTAATATTTTTGTAATGGTGTTGGAATTGATGTCTGTTAAGGTTGTGATTTGTTAGGGGTATTATCATAAGGCAGTAACGCCAAGAATTGTTTGGCAAATAGACCCATTTGGTCATTCGGCAGTGCAGGCTTACCTATTGGGGGATAAGGTCGGTTATTCTTATCGTGTGGCTCCTTAATAATCTGTTGGATTCCAAGATTGTTAGGAATTCACTTTTGTAAATCGATACAATAAATACAATAATATTGTGGTTCCTTAGGTTGGATTTGATTCTTTTTTCTTTGGCCGGATTGATTACCAAGACAGAGCTAAACGAAAAGGTTATAAACATGTCGAAGTCATCATCAGAAACAAACACTCCATTAGCCGTAAGTTTCTCATATTTGTTTTAAATGACCGTGTAATCATATTTTTATCAAGATAGACATCAATGTGAGATTCTAAATATATAAATATTGAAGTTGGAACTTGAGGTGTGTATGGGTTTATTGCATTATTGAAATGTGATAATTATATTAAAACACTTATCAAGAAGTGCTTATTAGTTTATTGAATAACAAAATAAAAGTTAGAGAGTTTTAAGATTGCTTATTTCTTATGAAGATAAGCAGTTTGAAGTGTTTGAATAATTTAAACTTCGCCAAAATAAGCAGCTTCCAATAAGCTTGCTGGAACATACTTATGACTGGATTTTTTTTACAAAGAATCAAAACACATGATAAAGGTGAATTTAACCAGGTATATATGTACATACGTCATAACATAGACCAAACTGTGCAATTAAACCTTTGTTTGTGTGGTCATGTTCGACAGCCTAGAAATGACCTTTCTATCTATTGCTAAAACAGTTACTTTTTGCTCAAATTAGTGTTAGTAAGGGGTGTTTGGGTAAGCTTATTCTAGGTGTATATTGGGTTGCTTATTTGGAAATCTCTATGTATATGAAAAGCTGAAGTAAATCTAAACATAAGCTGATTATTTGAATTATCGCAAGTTGTTCCAATAAGCTTAGCCGCACACACCTCTCTTAAAGATATTTTAACATGTATGTGATTCTTAATATGATTGCTACCTATGCGTCATACGAGGTATCAGCCGAACATGCCCCAACAGAGGCCACTAAATGTGATTATGTAATTTTTGGGAAGAAAAAGGGTAACATCTGATTCATAAAAAAATTTAAATAAAAAAAAATTATCTTATTATTTGGGTTTTACATGTAATTTCTTAGATAGACAGAATTTGACACAAAAATAGTGAATATTCAGATATGACGCGGGTAGAGATGAAAGAATTGTATGGGAACTTGATAATAAACATCATAGGTAGAACAATTTCAGGAAAGTGAATTTCCCCCAATGATGATTGAAGCTGTTCGGGTAGCTATGTGGGACTTTTGTGGTATCTGATTACATTCCCCTATGTATATAAAAGAAACAAATATTATTGTTTGTAATTATTTGTATTAAAAAGGGGTTGGGTTTTTTTTGGAATTGGGAGGACACGAGAAGGTAACGAAGGTATCAGCCATGAATCTTGACAATATACTTGAAAGGTGGTCAGATGAGCACAAGAAACGGAGAGATACGGGGCTGAAAGGTGAAAGCAAACCATACTTCATGTATACTTCGACTGCGATAGAATCATCAAAACAACAGCTGTAGTAAGTTACTGAGCAAAATCACTATTGGTTCCAAGTTGAGTAGGCATTCAGTAGCAGCTTCATCGATTAGTAATTTTCATGTTTTCATAATTTATTATGAAAAAAATTAGAATGATCATCTAAAGGCTTCACACTTGAAACGTTCGACTGTATCAGCTTTCACGTTGGGAAAAAGGTCAAGGGTAAGCTGCCTTTTGAAACTGTAAGTTAGATGAATAAAGAATATGGTGAAGTGAAAGAGTGCTAGGACGTATCACAACATCAAATCACAGAATCTGATAATTATACACCAATCAAACGGCTCAGAACTAACATAAAGAGTAAGTTCGTGGCAATGTGACTCTTGCATTTATTAAACTCAACTAATATATAAAGATTAACAATTGCTGTGTACGTAGATAGGTGGTGATCAATCCTCTGCAATTTTTTCGACGGCTTTTCTTTGGAAGTTGATACCCGCGCCCACCATTACTGCCCTCTAGTGTCTAGGTAATTTCTTTATGTATAAACCTGGGTCAATATTTTTTGGTATGTCCATTTCATGTACTCATATGCATTATTTTAGCAAAGAACTGTTAATAATTCAGTTGCTTTTGATTCTTCCTTTCATATTACTTTAGATCTTTTCCCCTTTCTTATATTTGTGCGACATTACTGCTAAATTACCATAATTCACATACATGACAGAGTTTGGTTCCTTGGAGTCGAGCCATTCAAAACACCCAGTTTCGTCTTTTGCATAAACTTTTAGTTCATTGCTTTATTCAGGGTATGGTAAGGAGAAACAAAAAGAGGCATATTGTAAATAGTGCACTGACATTGTTAGATACTAACAAGTGTTGGAAGTACTAAATTTTTTCAACAATCCCTAGCTAATGGTCCATCGAAATATCCAGAGAAGCAACACTTGGTAGTGCAGCAGTTGTCATCCCCTGTGACAAGTTTGGTAATTTGGATATTCTTGGTGCCTAGATTATTCACATATAAGATGTTAAAAAGCTCAAAATATTAATGAAAAGATCAATGATAAATATTTTTCAAAGGACGTAGTGAGGTTAATATAAGCAGCAAGAGCTACCTGAATGCCAATCCCAGCATTTAAGAAATATATTTTCTTAGAAGTTGTCACGTAATCATGCAATTATAATCTTTACAAATATACGTCTCTTGCTCCTCAAAAGCAAAGCAGGGAACTTGCCTCAAGGTACTTTCCCATGTGCTCGAGGAATTCTCTAACACAGTACACGATAGGTCTTTAGATATCGATATACAATATTTGGCTTCTCTTAGGTGTCTTTGTTTTCTGTTGTGATAATGTGGCATGTTCTCAGGTAATCCTAAAAGTCGACCAAGTGGTATGCAAGAGTGATGATGATAGCTCAACCTCCGATAGTGAAGATGAAGAATACACCATGGCCGTAAGAGACTTCAAGAAATTCTTCAAAAGACGAGGACGATTCGTAAGACAACCACATGAAGAGAGAAAATAATTTCAAAGAAATAAAGACGACAAAAATGGCAAAGGCGAAAGAAAATGCTTTAAGTGTGGAGATCCAAATCATCTCATCGAAGAATGTCCAAAACTATCAAGATATCAAAATCAAAAAGCGTTTGTTGGAGGATCTTGGAGTGATAGCGACAAAGATGAAGAGGAGAAAACAAATGACAAAAAGTGTCTTATGGCTAAAACTTCAAATGAGGTATTTTTCGAAATCGAATACTTTAGTGATGACCAATCATTACTAGATGAAAAGGACTTAGATAATGAATATAGTAGACTATGAAAATTAGGACTAAAAGTCATGGCTAAAAATAAAACTCTAAAACAAGCTAAAATAGAATTAGAAAATAAAGTATTATAATTAAAAGATAGACTACCTATTTTAGAAAAAGGTAAGGAAGTAATTGAAGAAATTAAATTATGTCAAGACCTTAAGCTTGAAAATGAGAAGCTTAGAAAAGAAATATCTAAGCTAAATTAATTTAATGATAGTAGCCACTCACTTAAGAAAATAATAAATTCTCAAAAAACTTCCAGAGATAAATCTGGGTTAGGTTTTAATTTTACCAAAGAGTCACCTAGTGAAACCAAACAAGTAAAGTTTGTAAAAGCCCAAGAAGTCGAGTCGAAAGAAAAATTGATAGAATCAAATTCAAAACCAAAATTTATACTTATAAACAATACTAAAATTCCTATTGCAAGCGATGATGAGGTAAAACATTTTTACAAACCCTCCTTAAAACCCGGAGTCGGATTTACTAAACCCACAATGAGGTCTAAAACTCCACCTCCAAGAAAGACTAATAGTCCTCGACCTCGGTCTAGAACACCTCAACCTAGGAGAGACCAAGGCAGACAAAACTATCCTAATCACATAATAAGGAATCATTCACATCCACTTAGTTTCACTCAATGTGGAAGTTGTTCACCATGTATGTGCCAAAACCAAATGCAAAACATATGCGGAAACAATAACTTCGGATACATGAAACGTTGGGGACCAAATGGCTAAGCCATCGCAACCTTTGAAGTGGTGTGTTCTCTACAAACATTCTTTGTCTCCGGATTAAGGAATTCATGATAAGGTTCCCATGAACCCTTATCATTTACATTATGAAGACATTGATGAAGATAATTCTAAAGACTAAGGTACGTCTCACTTTTCATCTTCGTAGAATATAATGTCTATGTGTTACTATGATGTTGTAGTATAATTAGTTCTTAGAAAATAGTGTAGTCTCTAGAGATACCATTTGTTGGTTCTCTAGCTTTGAAGAGATTAGTTCACTATGAACTATTCTTTCGTGTAGATTATAGTCATACGTCTACAAAATGGAAATCTTCTATGACCACGTAGCAAACTCACGTAGATGAAGAAGAGCAAGCTAGTGGTTAACAATTAACATAGAAGTAGGATTAGTCGCGCGAAGATCATAGACACACTATGGATGAAACAAACTCCCTTCGACCTCGACGATCGCCTCGGATCCGTGTCAACCATCATCTACGTCTATCGGAATCAACTTGTTGAAATCTTCAACTACGTCTTATTATTTCATTATCTTCGCTATTCATTCTCGTCTCACCTCAAATCACCTCATGTATTGACATCTTGATTATCTCGTCCGAAATAGTCAAAGAAACTTTTTAATTAAACAATGAGTTAATTAAAAAATGTCAATACTCATTCTCACAAAACTGGCCAAAGTTCGAAGAAATTTTTTTTAGGGGGCGGCCCCCTTAAAATTAAGGGGACCGGCAGTGTAAAGTGGGCGGCCCCCTTAATTAATTAAGGGGATCGCCTATCTATAAAAACAAACACCCCCTTACAGACAAATATTTATGCCAAACACAATATTTTTTTCATTCCTCTTCTTCTCCTACCCACTGTGAACGAACACCATAGCCAAAAACCTTTAAAAACCAATCTTTAAATCGCCTAATTAATCAAAATTCGCAAGGGGCTTTCACTAACAAGACAATCAACAAAATCTATTGTAAGTTTTCTATCATTCTTTTCATTTGATTTCATCTAATTTTGCTCTTAATCAAAATTGGGTGTTCTTCATTATTTTCATACTTTTTATTTTGGTCTAGGAATTCCATAACTACAATGATACCCGTAGTTATAGAAACACTACAACCTTGATAGGATTGAATCAAAACACTTATTGAGTCAAAAAAAATAAGAACATGTACGCTTATGAACATACGGCCGAACTTTCGCATATATGCATTTCTAAACTTACACATTATCGATTAATACCAAAACATGTTAAAAATAATCAAGTATTGATTATCTAATCATATGTATATATTTTTCAAATCAATGAGTAATATTTTATAAAAATAAAGGAGTGTTTGGTTCGTTTCTTAGGATCAATTTTTAGAGTCGAAATGACCATCACTATAGTTTTGTCACTTGTATAAACACTTAACTAACTTGTATAAGTCATCAAAATATATAATTCATATATATTGATACATTTTATGAAAGTTATAAAATAAAGGGGCGTTTGGTTTAACATTTTAAAACATGTTTTTGAGTCAACACAAACACTATTTAACCTTTGTCAAAGTCAAAAATAATAAACGTATACTTGTCAACAAAATATATACTTAACGTATAGTTTTCGACAAGCTTAAACAAATTTTATATTAATAAGGGAGTGTTTAGGTCATTATCTTGATGTTGAAATATATAACTAATATATATTTTTCGACATCCTAGATTAAGTCAAAAATAAATTAAGGAACATATGGATTACTTCTTAGGTTTTTATTTTTAGAGTCGAAGTAATCCTTGTCCCACATTTGTCATTTTTCAAAATTTCATTTTACTTATTATATTTTTTTGTAACAATTTATGTTGTGGATAACTTGTTTAGGTGACAAAATGCCGAAAGCTACTACAACCGATATATCTCTCACCAAAACCTACATACCAAAAGTATCAAATTTCCTGGCATCTCCCTTACCATTGCCCAATTCTACAAACCAATTGAAAACCGCAACATTCACGAAGGTCGTGTTGTTGATCAAGCCTACTATCAATCCAAGAACATCGAGCGTCTCTTTACTAACATTCGCTTCAATTGTCTCTTTCAAATCAACGAACCGATTGTTCCAAGATTCATTCTAGACTTCTATAGTCAAGTCACGGTACAAACCAAAGAATATGGCTATCTTGTCATCTCTTTTTTGATTCAACGCAAATTCATAACTCTTACTCTGGCTTAATTCGGTCAAATCCTTAAAATTCCATACAATGGTCAAGCCGTTTTTACAAATGAGTGGGACCTTGCATCTCTTAAGTATTCTCGAGAAACCAAGGGACCATATTGCACTGATATTCTGACTCTTGACGACATTCGTCGACTTCTTGAATTGGAACGTGTCATGGTAGACCGTACCATTAAAAGTCAAACGGCCTCTCTCAATCCAAATCAAATTATCACCAAAGAATTAAGCCCCGACATGAAGCAATGGGAAGAACTCATTCGAGAGAATCTGTTCAGACTAAGAGGACATCAAGACCATCTTCCTGCTTATCTTGCTCACATGTTGTATTGTGTTGTTGCCGAAGAATAATACAATCTTGCTTATTTCTTTGTTAAAAGAATCCAATGTGCTAGAGCTACTCCAACTGTAAATCTTCCATATGGCATGTTTCTTACTCGTCTTTATCAACACGTCATGGAAATGTATCCTCATCTTGACAATGGCATTTATGACATTGTTGATCGAGTCATACATCCTCTTGCCCTAAAACAAGCTCGACGACCTCGAAGTGATCGTGGCAAGGCACGTCATTCCGTATGTTCTTCATCTTCTCATCATCAAGGCACGTCATCTCATCAACACGATGATGATGATGATGATGTCGAAACTTCTCGTACAAGTACTCCATCTCCTACCACCTACCTGAACTCTCTTGGTCCTCTCAACTACCAAAACTACCAAATGCCTTCCGCTTACGAACAAACCAATGAAACTCTTTTTGAACGACAAACCACCTTGCTCAACCAAACGCAACAAATGCATAAAGAGATGCATGGAGGGTTCAAGTCATTTGGAAAGGCACTAAAAGGAGTGTTTAGCAAGAAGAAGAAGTGAATACATATGAGTGAAGTGAGCTAGATATCTAAATGTAGTTGAAGACAACTTTTAAATTGATTATGTGTATGTTCTTAACAACTTGTGTGGTGATTATCCAATGTATTCGGAAAGACTTATGTGTTGGTTATCTTTAGGTACTTGTTTGCTATGATGGTTTAAACCTTTAGTTGTTTTAGTTATGCTATTTTGGTTTCATGACTTAATATGTTTATTACATGCTATATGATTAAATGTTCTCATACAACTCAATAGGGCTTGCTACAAATAACTACCAAAACATAAATGCTCTCACAAAAATTCTGAGAAAAATCATTTTTCTATGAAAAATGGAAACCAACAGAGGGCGGCCCCCTTAATTCATAATAGGCGGCCCCCTTATCTTTAAGGGGACCACCCCCTAATTAAGGGGACCTCCCTAGTGAATCACGGGTAAAATAGTATTTTTCCTGCTTTTTGACCCTCTTTTACTAGTCTCAGCTATCTTTGCCCAGAATGCTCGAATACAATTTAGAACAACCCAAACTAGTTCAAATTCATTCCTTTTTCAATCCATTCTCTTCCCATAAATCCCTTCCAAATGATCATCACCAACACATCATCCACCAAATCATACACTAACCACTATCAACATCCATGGCATCCACTAGAGCTTCCATTTCCAAAGCCTCCAAGAGACCAAAAATCAACATCATTCCACCAAAACAATTGTTTGTGGATTTAACCCATGATGACACAAAAACTCCATCACCCACACTTCAACTATCATCACCTAGTGCTCCTAATGCACCCTCCAAAACACCATCAACCAAAGATACTTCCTCATCCTCAATTGACTACATACCCAAATCACCAACCTCATCAACATCACTTTCACCCAATGGTTACTTAAACCCACCAACATCTCCACCTCCAAGAGTTTCTCCACCACCTCCAACTCAAGAAAATGCATCAATGGACATCACTCTCACCCTTTCACCAATTACCCCACTTGATGTCCAATTTGATACTCCATCACCTTCACCACCTATTGTTGGTCATCCCATTCCTTGGAACCTTCTTGAGGCACATGGAGATTCATGCTTGTGTTGCATTCACAATCGTACTCTCATATTTGGATTGAGAGATGAACTTCAATATATGTTTTCATATATTGAACACATGCTCTCACAACCACCAACAACCATCATTCCACCACCTCCACCATCTTCACCAAACTAAACATACTCTATGTTTGTCTTCTCAAATAATTGTCCATCCACCATTTTGCAAGCAAGTCCTATGGAGCTTTACTAGTTTTAGGACTCTTTGTAGTTTAAAATTTTCATGTATGTTAGCATGATATTTATTTTCCTTATGTATGCATGAGTGTGGTTCACACACTATTTTAATTTTAATGGATGATTATTGTTGGTTGCATTACTATTATGCCATATTTTTCCTTCTTGTTACATGTTAGAAATACTTGTATTGTTCTAACTCGTTTTTGTAGCCAAGAAACCATAGCTCGATTCCTTGGTGCCCTCGAACGAGGGGGAGCACACATCAAGGGGGAGCATTTATTCCGTCGATTTAACTAGCAATTCTCGACGATGTCTTTTTGATTCTACAAAAAGGGGGAGAAATGACATGAAACTCACTAAATACTTGTTTAAAAATAATTTTACATTTAATGAGTTTAAATTTTGTAATCATCAAAAATCAAAAAATGGGAGATTGTTTGATAAAATTATATTGCCTAAAAACATTATTAATAAATTTTTCCACATCTTTACGTTTTAATAATCACAAAATATAAAAACGTTCAATGTAAAATTAAACGTAAATAAGTAATTAGTAGTAAATTTTCATTTCGAAAATTTATATCACTTCAAGGTATGAATAAATAAATGCTTAATGCATTTTATGATCAAAAGAAATTTTTATTCAACCTCACACTTTTATAAAATGTTGTAAACATTTTTATAAACATTACAAAACATTTTCTACAATTAAAAGAAATGTTTTATTCAAAATAAACATTTTGAAATTCAAATTTTCAAACCTAAAACGGCTAGAAAAGTTCCAGAAAATTCCCCCTACATAAAAGATAAACTGGGGAGGCCCTAGTCTAGGGTGGCCCCCTTAAATACACGGGCGGCCCCCTTAATTTTAAGGGGACCGCCCACCTATTTAAGGGGACCGCCCCTAGGTAGATGCTCCCCTAGTTTATCCTATAAATACTAGACTTTTCTCCACTATTTTCTCACCTTTTGCACTCATTCTTTCTGTTCTAAAATAGCCCACACATCTCACTAAAATCCTTTGATTAATTAATCATAAAGCTTTGTTTCTAAGTGATCCAAGCTTAATTCCTTAAGTGCAAGAGAAGAATACTTTCATCATCAAGTGAAGAAGTATTACACCTCAAGTGTGTATTGCAATCTTGTTGCATCCATATCACAAATTTGTAAATCAATTGTATATCTTGTATTTGTGTGTAGTAGCTAGATCTTGGTGATCTTTATAAGTATAGTTAGATCGTGGTGATCTTACCAAGTAGTGTTAGATAGTTGTGATATAAGTAGTGTGGTGAAGTGAAGTTGTGAAGAAGTCTTGAAGTTGTGAAGAAGTCGTGAAGTTGTGAAGTCGTGAACAAGTCGTGAAGTTGTGTTGTGATAGATTGGTTCTAGCTAAGATTAGAACTCGACATTTAGCTTTGTGTCGTAAATCGGTGTAAGCAACGTTGTGTACGGTTTTCTCCGCCATAAGGAAGTTTGTTGACATAGTGAAGAAAACTCTCGAGTTTGGTGCTCGGGGAGTAGAGTAGGGCGAAGAGGTGCTTCGTTACCGAACCACTATAAATCCTTGCATTATGGTTTGATTGTTCTTACTCTTATATCTTGTCTTACATTAGTTTCTCATATCATTCTATTTATTGTTTAGATAAGTATATTGATCATATTGTGCAAGTGTTGAAATCACATAAAGTCGAATCTAAAAGTTTACGAACACTTTAACACCTTAAATTTAAAAAGCGGCAAACTATTCAACCCCCTTTCTAGTTTTTCACAGAACTTTCTCAATGTGTTCGTTCGCATCTTCATGATCTGAACCGCTAAAGGTGTTGTCTCTTAGTTCCTTAAGAAATTAGCCTTTTAGTTCCAAGTGATCTTTGTCATCGATTTTAGGCCTAGCAATGCCTGACCCATAGTCAGCTCTGATTTTGCTCATGTATTGTTCCATGGTTTCTGCCATTTTTTTCATAACTTCTTCCTCGGAATACTCTTCTAGATCAAAAAATAGATTTAACTAGTAGTCTTAAGTATAACTGGCAGTACTAATTATACTTAGCAGTACTAATTGACAAAACTAACATTACTAATCCTGTACAACCATTACAAAGACACAAAGAGATTAAAATTCTAAAGATTTAGCATTCCAATACTTGCAACAAAGTACAAACCTTTCCAACATCTAAGCTTTTGTAAGTAAGTCTGCAAAATTGTGATCTGTGTGGATTTTAACCACTTAAATTAACTTTTTATCATAGCAGACTCTTATAAAATGATATCTAATCTTAATGTGTTTTGTTTTAGTATGTGAAACAGGACTCTTAACAATACATATAGTACTGTTATTGTCAATATTAATCATGGTGTGCATAAAATTATACCCATAATCCAGCATTTGATTCTGAATCCAGAGTACTTGCCCACAACAACTAGCAGCAGCCACATATGCAGCTTCAGTAGAGGAGTGCAACCCACAGTTGCTTCTGCACTGCCACGATAGCATTCTGCACCCGAGGAACTACAACTCATGGTCTGATTTTGCTATCTAACTGCTTCCAAGCATAGTCACTATCAGAATATCTCTACAGAATCAAAGGGAGAATTTCTAGGATACCAAAGGACTAGTTTAGGTTGGCCTTTTAGATACCTAAAAATCATTTTCACAGCATGTGAGTGTGAGACTTTAGGTGTAACTTGGAATCTTGCACATGCACATACTGCAAACATAATGTCCGGTCTAGATGATGTAAGATACATTAATGATCCAATCATTGATCTGTAAAGATGAACATCAACATCATCACCATCTGAGTCCTTGAGCAAAGGCTTTTCTGTATCCATTGGGTGCACTGTCCTGACATCTGTGAAACAACTTCCTAATTACTCATCTACATATTTATCCTGACTGATAAATATCCCATATTCTCTTTGCTTCACTTGCAAACCTAAGAAGAAATTGAATTCTCCTATAGAACTTATCTGAAACTTGTCATGCATCAGTTTTTCAAATTCAGTACACAACTCCTTGTTTGTAGAGCCAAAGATAATGTCATCAACATAGACTTGTACAAGCAAAATATCTCCTTTTTGCTTTTTGATAAATAAGGTCTGATTTATCTTTCCTCTTTGAAACCCATTGTCCAATAAATACTTGGCCAAGGTTCCATACCAGGCTCTTGGAGCTTGATGCAAATCATACAGTGCTTTCACCACCTGTAAACTGGTCAGAGATAGTCATGATCTTCATATCCTGGAGGTTGACACACATACACCTCCTCGTCATTGAACCATAATGGAAAGCACTCTCACATCATCTATATACCATGAAGCCCATAAATAAAGCATAACTAAGAACAACCTTATTGCCTCAATCGCAGCTACAGGAGCAAAAACGTCATCATAATCTATGACCTTCTTCTTGAGGTTATATCCCGGCACGAGCCTTGCTTGGTGCCTTGTTACAATGCCCGCTCTCATCTTTTGTCCCTGAATTATACTATTTGTACCAAAATAACTCTCTTACCTTTAGGCAAATCCACTAGTATCCAAACCTTTTGTAGTTTAAACTGTAAAAGCTCCTCGTGCATTGCTTCTACCCAAGTTGGATCACTTAGAGCTTTGGCAATTCTTTTTTGTTCTTCATGGGATAGAAAACAAGCAAACAGACAAGTATGAAGGTCTTCATGAGTTTTCCCTTCATAAACAACACTAATGAACCCATGTTCATTTGTATTCTTTGTCATTCCCATTGTCTGTACACCAGATTATATATCACCAATCACATGATCAAGTGAATGATCTTTATGGATTCTTGTATTTGGAGTAGTAGGAAGTTGATATGAGGTAGTGAGGTTGCTCATATCCATTTCTGTTTCATCACCAAATAAATCAACATGTGTGGCTTCAAGTGTAGCACTTCTTACCAAAAAAAACATGTCAGATACATTTTGAGAGCGATTTAACCTTGTAGTAATAACTGTTGGACTAACAGTATTAATATTTAGACTACCATTTTTAGAATTTGCACTAGCAGTATTAATACTTGGCCCAATAGTATTAATATTTGGAGTTCTGCTCTCAGGTTGCTCTTGATCACTAAATCCACTTGCTTTACTTACGCCTTCATCGTCCTTTTTTTCAGCATTACTAGAAGGTTGTGGTTCATCATCACAAGAATTCTTTGAAGAAGAATCAAACATTAAACCATCTTTCCACAGTGGCATCACAATGTAGTCTTAGCTAAATTCAGTCTCTTTGCTAGTGTGACCTGCACCATTACTTTCTTCTGAACCTGCAAAATCATTAGAGTTTGTACCTGCAAAAACTGGCACATAATTCATTGATTTTGTTAGACTATCAATATCAAACAACCACTTTGGACCATCACCTGTAACAATAGGTTTATTCTCTAAGAACCTAATGTGCAAGTTTTCATCTACTTTCCTGGTTCTAATGTTGTATACTCTAAAAGCCTTACTAGTCAACGAGTATCCAACAAAGAAACCATCATCAGATTTTCCATCAAACTTGCCAAGATGATTTATGGTATTAAGGATGGTAATATGACACCCAAATGGTCTCATAAAGTTTAGAGCAGGAGTTCTACCTCTAAATAATTCATAAGGGGTCTTATTATGAGGCTTAACTATAATTACCCTATTCTGCACATAGCAAGCAGTATTAACTGCTTTAGCCCAAAATATAGTAGGTAACTTAGAGTCAGCTAACATGGTTCTAGCAGCCTCAATTAGTGTCCTATTTCTCCTTTTAGCAACACCATTTTGCTGAGGAGTTCTAGCTACACTAAATTCCCTCTTAATGCCTTTCTTTTCACAAAACTCATTCATAACTCTATTCTTAAACTCTGTCCCATTGTCACATCTGATTATTTTTACTTTCTTATCAACTAGATTTTCTATCTCAGTTATAAAGTTCTTAAGGATGCCACTAGTCTCATCCTTAGAGGCTAAAAAGAAAACCCAAGTGAATCTGCTATAATCATCAGTGACCACAAGATAATATTTCTTATTCATTAAGCTGCTCACAAAAGTTAGACCAAACAAGTCCATATGCAACATGAATAAAGGCTGAGTAATAGAGTTCTGGATCTTGGACTTACAAGAGGCTTTGTGTTGCTTTCCCTTAAGGCAAGCAACACAAGTTTGGTCATTTTCAAAACATTTTGCAGGTAATCCCCTCACAAGATTATCCTTAACCAGTTTATTTATAGTTTTAAAGTTTATATGACCAAGCCTCCTATGCTATAGCATTAATTCATCAAGTGTGGCCTTTGCAACAAGACAGGTTAAGCTCTCTTTAGGAACAATATTTTTCATATCAACACTGTACATGTTGTTCTTTCTAGGAACTTTAAGTAAAACCTGACTTTCATCAGGTAACTTAAAATCAGGAGACAGAACAAAACATGCAGTGTCAGTAAAAAGAACACTGTTCTTTTTGTCACACATCTGTGAGACACTAAAAAGGTTAAACTGTAACTCCTTGACAAAGTACACATCCTCAAAATCAAGCTTACCAGTTTTAAGAGTTCCTTTACCAGTAATTCTTCCTCCTCTGGCTCCTCCCCCAAAGGTAACATATCCTCCATCAAATTCCTTGAAGTCTGAGAGATAGGACATGTTGCCTGTCATGTGCCTAGAGCATCCACTATCAACATATCCTTGATCTTCTTTTTGTGAATGACCCTGCACATAAAGATAAGGAAATTAGTTTCCTTTGGGGACCCAAGCCATCACTGACTTGGATCTGCCTCGTGCATCAATATAATTTTGTCTCTTGAAAGTAATTGATGCACTGTTAAGTTTGGTAGGTCTCCAAACCCAACATGCTGAGGCCTTAACAGCATTAACCTGATTTGCCCTGACAGCATTAACTACTGCTGAAGTTGGCCTAGCAGTATTAACTGCTTTTGGCTTAGCAGTATAAACTTTTTCCTTAGCAGTATTAACTTTTTGACTAGAATTTTTGTTAGTTAATGCTGTTCTTATTTGATAAGGCCTCTTTACAGTTGATCGTGTTGATTTAGAAAAATGTGACATTGTCTATATAACAACCCATAATTTTCATCAATGTAATATCCATCTATTATATATATACCACCTTTTTACAGGGAAAATTTTGCTTTATCTCATTATGCAACGTAACTTGCATCTTTAAAGTAAACGAGCTTACACAACCTCCACCAATGCCATCTATATCTATGTTTATATCATGTAAACATCCTAATATGTCAAGTCTATATCTTAATATCATTTTTACCAAGTACATTACCCATTTAACATAACATTTTCAACATTTTATCAAAATGGGCTTTAAACGTTAAACGTTTATATCAAAACCCAAATTATATGTAATGTATACATATGAACTGAATGTGCAAGTATTCAAAGCATGTGTACAAGTGTACAATGCACAACATTTGAAATATATTTTCCCTCTAAATCAATGTATAAGTCCTAAATGCACAATGTATAAAATCATGAAGCAAGATACAATACTCAATACACAACATCTAAACCCTAAACCTAAACCCTAAGTCATTCTAAAACCTTAATCTAAAACCCTAAACCCTAAATGAAACCCTAAAACCCCAATTTCATTTTAAAACCTAAAAACTAAACCTAAAACCTAATCCTAACTTTAAATATTAATCCTACACCCTAATCCTAACATAAAAGCTTAATCCTAAACCCTAATATATCCCTAATCCTAACCCTAATCCACGTTTTAAAACCCTAAATCCTAAGCCAAATCAAAACCAACCCGTCACCCATTTTTCTTTCATTTTTGACCCATTTTAAACCTATGTTAGCACCCTAACACCTTAACCACCTCTATGACTAACCTACTATCCCTCAAGCAACCACCCTACCACCTTACAAGCACCTCCATCACCTCCCTTGGTCACTAAGTCTTACACGTCACCCTATGTAAGCCAAAACCCTTTACCACCACACAACACCTTACTATACTTTTTTACTAATCTACTTAGTCATCCCTAGCTGCTCCTTGGCCACTACTCTAAGTAAATTTGGCCACTAAACCAAGAAAACTTGGGCACCAAGTCCTTTCTTGCCTATATAAAGCCGAACCAAACACACACTCTTAATTCATCCATTAAACTCTCAACCAAGCTCAAAACAAGTTCTAACCAAGACAAGGAAGAAGTAGAAGGCCCCTAAGATCAGAATAGAAGCCAAGAATCAAGAGAAGGAAGGTCTTGAATCCATATCTAGGCGTACGAACTCAAACAACCCATTTCGACCCATTTTAGCTCAAGTAAGCTTAAAATCTTGTTCAAGAAGCTCATAATATGTTTTAGAATATTCATAAGACTTCTAAGATCCTATATGAACTCTTGTTAAAGCCTTGAATCCTCAAACCCATGTGTTTTTGGTTAAAACCCTAAAAACGACCCGTTTTGATTTTTTAGCTAACGAATCCTTTTTCTAAACTTTTGTTACATTAGAACATCTTATTTTAGCTTATTCTAATAAGCCATGACCTGCAAAACTCTTTTGGATTTCAAAAATATCAAAATTATGAATTTTGGACTTGATTTGCAAATGTTTTCATGCATAGGGGTATATATCATAACTTTCTAAAATTTATAACTAGAGGGTACAAAACTTTCTCATCCCTTTTAACATCATATTAGCAATATCTCACATATAAAAAGTGTGCAAATGATCATTACAAAAAAAAAACTCCATTTAACATGTTAAAAATCCTACCATGGAGATTCAGCTACAATAGAACTAAACTATGCTAAAATGAAAATTGAAAGAACACAAAGGTTCTAGATGACCTGATGGTGTATGATGATGATTAACCAATATAATCTAAACCCTTGTATTTAGAAAAAATCCAAAGCTAGCACCAAAGAAAAACCCTAGTTTTCTTAACTAAAACCTTAAGCTTACCACTGAAAACCTCTAGCTTCCCATTTCTTGAATATAGCTTGAATATGGTTAACCAAGCTTGGAAATATCTTAGAATGTCTTAGATATGATGTTATAGTGTGTATAGGGTGTATAAAATTTTGTTAGGAATTTGTTACAAAGGGTTGTTTGAGCCGTGGCCTAGTAGAGAGCCAAAGGGAGGGTTTTTGATCTTTTTGGTTAAGTGTTTTACTTGTATGAGTTCCTATCTCTAGTTATGCATGTATATAAGGAAAGTCTTGGTCAAAAAGGTGCAATAGTAGTCTTCAACAAGTCTCATGGTCTTAAGGAAGACTAGTTGGTCAATATGAAACATGGTATGGCTATCTTTAATGCAAAGGTGATGTACAAAGACCTAGTTGTAAGATTTCTTTCATTTTTCTTGTATATAACTCTTTAAATCCGGCCATATAGAGACATATATGATATATTTTTGTAAAATTTGAGTATTGGGTATAAATGTGGGTATTTGTTGAAGCGTAGAAAAGTTTTGGTGGTTCCGGGAGTGCCTAAACGCATTTTATTGCGAAACGTAATCACTTTACGCAACCAATAAAAATAAAATGAACAAAGTTAATAATTATTCTCAAAATAATTACTTAACCCTTGCTTGATGTAAACATTTAATTGTTTGATGCCCGTTTACATTGAACGCTAATTTTTAGCTTACGCGATTTAGCTTAACATTTACGATTTAAAGCAAACGCGTACAATACAAAAGTACATTGTGGATTTATGATGTCGTCAATGACTTTGAAAAAACAGGTGTTATAGACTTCCCCGTTAAACGACCTTGTCCTACCAAGGCTCACAATGCAACACTGACGACTGTGTGGGTCTTGGTGAAGAGGTGTGGTATTTTTTCTCGAATTGGTCTTCACGTTCCCACTGAACTCATACCTCTCTTGAGTTTCCATCCGAACCTTGAACTAATGGGATTCGCTTCGCTTCAACCGTTTAACTTCATGGCCCACTATTTCTAATGGTTCCTCAACAAAAGAATCTTGTCAGTCAAGATGAAGTCCATCCAACGGAACGGCTAATGGTTCGTCGGCATGACACTTTTTCAGGTTAGACACATGGAATGTATTATGAACTCTACTCAACTCTTCAGGAAGTTCGAGCTTGTAAGCAACCTCTCCAACCTTTTCTAACACTTTAAAAGGTCCAACATATCTAGGGTTTAACTTCCCCCGTTTGCCAAAACGTACAACCCCTTTCCAAGGCGAAACTTTAAGCATAACTTTATCCCCGACTTGGAATTCCATCGGTTTACGCTTCAGATCGGCGTAACTCTTCTGTCGATCACGAGCGGCTTGCATCCTTTGCTTGATCTGGATGATTTTCTCAGTGGTCTCTTGAATTAGTTCTGGACCGAGGATTTGAGCTTCTCCAACTTCAGTCCAACAAACAGGTGAACGACACTTTCGACCAGTCAAGAGCTTCGAAATGCGGCCTTGATGCTAGCGTGATAGCTATTGTTATATGAGAACTCGACTAATGGCAAATGGTTAACCCAACCCTTTCCAAAGTCGATCGCACAAGCACGCAGCATATCCTCGAGAGTTTGAATGGTCCTCTCGCTTTGCCCGTCTGTTTGTGGATGGTACGCAGTACTCATATCCAGGTTAGTACCCAAAGCATTCTGAAGTGACCTCCAGAAATTGGATGCGAATCTCGGGTCACGATCACAAATGATTGAGACAGGTATTCCATGTCTCGTGACCACCTCCTTTAGGTACATTCTTGCAAGTTTATCTAAAGGATCAGTCTCTCTCATCGGTGTGAAGATTGCAGACTTAGTGAGTCGGTCAACGATCACCCAAATGGTGTCGTAGCCTTGCGACGACTTAGGAAGCTTAGTAACAAAATCCATAGTGATGTTGTCCCACTTCCATTCAGGTATCTTGGGTTGTACCAACAATCCTGATGGTCTTTGATGTTCGGCCTTGACCTTAGCACAGGTCAAACACTTGCTAACATAGGTGGCGATGTCGGCTTTCATATTGGGCCACCAATATAGCTTCTTCATATCTTGGTACAGAGCAAGATTTGTCAGAACCCGGATGTATAGAGTACTTTGATTTGCAATAAAGACAATCACGAATTTATCTAGATATGGTTTGCATACCCGATTCATAAGGTCCATGAATACGGCAGGTGCGTTTGTCAAACCAAACGGCATAACTTGAAATTCGTAATGGCCATAACGAGTTCTGAAGGCAGTCTTCGGAATGTCTTCTTCTCGAACCCTCAATTGGTGATAACCTGACCTTAGGTCGATTTTTGAGTAAACACTCGACCCTTGGAGCTGATCAAATAAATCATCAATTCTTGGGAGCGGATAACGGTTCTTCACCGTTAGTTTATTCAATTCCTGGTAATCAATGCACATCCAGAATGACCCATCTTTCTTCTTGACAAACAAGACCGGAGCTCCCCAGGGTGAGGAACTGGGTCTTATAAAGCCTTTGTCGGATAGCTCTTTCAGTTGCTCAGATAACTCTTTCATTTCGGAAGGCGCCAATCGATAAGGTGCCCGTGCTACAGGTGCAGCACCAGGTACCAAATCAATTTGAAACTCCACTTGTCGAGTCGGAGGAAGACCCGGCAAGTCTTCAGGAAATACTTCAGGAAAGTCTTGAACTATTGGTACGTCCTCAAGTCGCTTCTTCTCTGACTTGTCTTCAATCTCTTTTGTAGTAACATGTGCCAGAAAGATAGGAAACCCTTTTTCCATGTACTTTTGCGTTTTAGTGCAAGAAATGATGTTTAATCGTGTCACATTTCCCTGGGTACTTCCATCACCATGTATGATTAAGGTTTTATTTTTCCAGGGAATGCGAACAATCTTCTCGGCACACACAATGACCGCTTGGTACTTCGCCAACCAATCCATACCGATTATAGCATCAAAACTACCAAGTTCTACAGGCATTAAGTTTACGTTGAATTGGTGGTTTAGGAAGTTTAATGTGCAACCCTTAAGTATAGTGTTTAACCCAATTATCCACCTGTCAGCTAGTTCGACATCATAATAGTGATCTAGGGTAGATGGCAGGATGTCAATTTGGGAGCTAAATGCAGTAGATACAAAACTTTGATCGGCACCCATATCAAACAAGATATAAGCATTGCGGTTGTTTAGAAGAAACGTACCCGCAACGATGTTGTCTGGATTTGCCCCCGCATTTCCAACCACATACACCTTTGTTGGAGCCCTGTCATTCCTAGCTTGATTACCACGGTTGCCTTTATTATTCTTCATCCTTGGACATTCCTTTTTGAAGTGTCCCTGAACTCCGAACTCAAAAACACTAGTAGGTTTCTGAACCCGATCTGGTTGCCCTTCGGGTTATTAATGTTTTGGCATTTCCTGTACCCATACTGTCACTGGGCGATGTGGACCATATTTGTTGCATTTATAGTACTTGGAGAACACGACCCATTCATTGGTGGTAATTGCATTTGTTGAGCATAGGGGTACTAGATCCCCCATATTTTTTCTTATCACCCGATCCAGCTGTGTGTAATGCCCTGTCGGTGTTTGATTCTTATTTTGGTTTGGTTGTTGTTGACTCTGATTGTTTCGGGAAGTGTTTTCAAACTTCCTCTTGTTTTCAGCTTGTCTTTCCGCCATGGTACTGACTCTCTTGTCCATCAGTTCAGTGGCCATCTCAATAGCCTCTTGCATGGTTTTTGGCCTTGAAGCTATAATGTTTCCATGGATCATGTCGGGAAATCCACCGACATACCTCTCAATTTTGTCTGACTCCTCAGGGAACATCCTCACACACAAAAGTGCTAGTTCTTGAAAACGTTGGTTGTATTAACCTCATCAGTACAATAGCTTGCAAGTTCCTCAATTCAGCCTCTAGTTCTTCATTTGCGTTTCGTGGACAAGACTTGGTCTGTCATCTTTCTTCTTCAGATTGACTCCAAGTCATGAATATGCAACATCATGTGTAACCGTATAACATGGGAATTCCACCATGTCAGAGCACCTGCTAAAAGTGTTCAAGTAGAAATTTGTCTGGTTTTTCCACTGAGCAGTTGCTTATTCAGAAGACAGTCTTCATTCTTTCAAACCATTAGGTTAACTCAACCACTCCCTCAGTGCCTTGGAATACAGAGGTTTCCACTTCATGAAATCCTGGTAAGTGCACTCTCTAGCAATGCGTTCAGATCCCTTGACACCCGTTCCCAAAGTATGGCTGTCAACGCCATTCCTGGTTGCGTCACATGCGGCCAAAGCGGCACTTACACCTTGGTCAATCATAGCTTGGAGTTGGGCATTAGTGACAGTAGTAGTTGTGGCTGCTGTTGGGGCTGGTGTTGTTGTGACCGGTGTTGACCTTGTGGCTCGTTTTGGGACCATTTTCTTCAATCACAAGAAAATATCATATCGTTAGATTATCAATAAAATCATAACCGATGACTTGAGCATATCACATGTATAAAATAAGTGAGGATCGCATTCAAAGTGAAATGTAAAACTGAATTGTAATTACATGATAAATCCAATTTTGTCATTCATTCATCACAAATTCCGATGTATAAACATGATTTAATCCCCTTCTATATATAACTGGAAACATACATGGTTAGTTCTTATACAAATGATCATATATGTTTAGGTTACAACAAAAAAACATAATAACCATAAGCCGTACTAGCCGGGATTCAACCGTAATACAAATTGTAGATAAAACAAAAGACTAGCCTTAACTAAAGTCTAATCTAAGAACCTGCTACCATGCCTCCTTGGCAGCTATGGCTATGTAAACCCAGCGGGTCCCTGCAATGTTAGTATCCTGCCCCTGCAATGCTCCATTCCTGTCCTGTTAGGCTGTCACCTTACACCTGCGAGTGTGGTGACCGTCCCTGAAGTGGAATCGGTCTCTCTTGCATGTGTTTGCTTAACAGGCAAATTGTCTGAATAATCTACTGCTGTAGAGTACGATCAGCAGCTCTCAAACTTCTCAATCTCTATCACGCCTCCTGCGGTCTGTCTCTAGCAAATCTAAAATCGCTCTTCGTCTACTACGATCTGCTGACTATAACTCTGTGATCTCTGACATATGTGCATGAACTGTGGTGCGTAGTGACATAACCTCTGCACGAGCAAGATCACTCACATCCATAGATCGTACCCAAGCCTCTCTAGACATCCTAGCCTCAGTCTCCATCAAAAGACGTGTATGTGCATGTCCACGTCTGTCTCTAAACAGCATTATTTGACCTGGACGGCCTATAACTGTCCTCTGGCTCTGCTCGTCGTCTAACATCGTGTAGATCTCATCTGTGTCTCGCCTAACCATAGACTCAAAATCTCTCACGTGTGCACCCAACTCTGTGTCGGTACTAACTGGAGCTCCCTGTAGGGTCTCAACAATCTCATCCCATGAATCCGTGATCCCATATCCAACATATCTCTCTGGGTCATGCCTGATCTCCCTGTCCATAGTGACAACAAAGCCATAATCTGCCCTAAGACCTCTTAGCTGGTCTATGCTGCAGCAGCCGGCAGTGCTATCTCCATACACTAGTATCTAGGACCAAGAGCTATACCTAACCTCTTTCGAGATGGAGGTTAACCTCGAGTCTGACTCCTCTCTATTGACTGGACAGAGGGTAACAACAATGGTGGTAATGAAGTAGGAGCTGATGTGGGCAAGGGTGGTGGTGCATCTGGGTCTGGTATGGGGAGTAGTATGAAGGGTGGTGGTAAAGGGTAGGAATGGAAGTAGCTGCAGCCTCAGCTCTTCATCCGTATCGTGGCAGCTCGATAGCCCAATGAATGAATAGGACTTGGAGGTGGTGCTGTCAATACAGGTAAGGGTGGTGATAGTGGGAAAGGAATCTGGGGTGGTGATGAAGACCATGGAGTAGTGGTGTTTACTGGCTAAGGGAAAGATATAGCGAGCAGTCTCAGCCAACCTCAGAATCAGACCTGCTGGTAAAGGTAATGGCTCTGGCAATTAGTAATCCTAGACTGTCATACGATATGCAGGGTGAGGTGGTGGTGTGGGCGCAGACTCTCGTCTCAACGGCTCAGTCTCCTCTGCAGACGGGGTAGTAGCTGGTAAAGCAACAACTACGGGGTAGGCAGGAGCTGGGTGATCCTCCTCCGCCTCCTCGTCAACCTCAACATCCATCTCATCATCCTCATCCTCCTCATCGGCGTCGATGTCCATATCATCGTCCTCATCGATGTCCATCTCATCATCTCTGTCATCTCCTACCTTGCAGAAGGATAGTCGTTATGTTCCTCATCGGGTCCTCAGACGTCATCCTCTTTGGTTCTTGCATCAGGGATCTAGACTCTGGTACATTAATCAGGTGACTGTGTAGAACTGGGTGAGGATATCTGCATTACGGCTGATACTCAGCAACGTGATCTCATCATAGCATGCTTAGACCTGGAACATCTAATCTGGTAAAGGTGGTGCCTGCTCTAGGTCGCTCAGGTGCAAGGCACGTAATTTGGAGAGGGTGGTGCCTGAAGAGCGGCTCCTAGTAGGGTCCTCTGGCATCGTAAGGATTGCTCATGGAACTCGTGATCTTCGGCTCTCGGTGTTATATGTCTGATAAATCTCAATGGCTGGAAACCATCCGGGTGTTAAACCCCCGATTCTTGAATTGTCATGACTGAATCTGAAAATTCAAAATAGCTTATATTAGTATTTAATATAAGACTCTTATAGTAATATACATTTATAATCATAGGGATGGGATCATGAGAAAACCTTATTTTGGTAGAAAACCCAGAAAACCTTGAAAAACCAAACAAATGCCCTAAAAAAACCAAACAGATGCCCTAATCGCTTTTCAGGCTGAAAATTGTTTTTTCAGGCAAAGTATGGCCTCGATTTACCACTTGGTTAAAAACCAAAAAAAACAACAGATGACCTAAAATACATAGGCATCTGTTTGATTTTTTGTAGGGCATCTGTTTGGTTTTTGGGTTTTCTTGCAAAAAGTATGGTTTTCCCTATGATCCGATCCATATAATCATAACAGTATATCAATTATGATTGCATCTAGTCCATCCAACTAATGCAACAAGTAGTGTTTGCAAGAATGTACTGCACAAATGTATGTCCCGTGTTAAACGCCGTTGTATGATTCATTGTTTTGAAAAACGGTTTATAGTCCGCAAAAACCATTTGACGTGGTTCTCTATAAACCTTGGCTCTTTGTACACAATATGTAACACACCCTAAATTGGGTCGAGCGGAATAAGGGTCCGGGCGTGTTACTTCTTAGATGAATAACAAAGATGTATTTAGAACGACCAAGTAAAGTCATTTAAAAACTATTAAATGGGATTTTGAACAAGTATTTGTTACAAGTTCCGGAGCTTCAGCTTGTCCACTTGTTTTGAAGTACAAAGATTTTTAGCCCATACGTGAGTTAAAAATGTAATTGCGACAAAATCCTTAATGCATGATTTCCCAATCAAAACCACATGTATCCCTTGTACCTCTTGCTCGTGCCTATTGATCCCCTGAAAAACATTGCTTTAAAACGTCAACAATAATGTTGGTGAATTCATAGGTTTGATAAATCATATATTGTAGGACCACAAGATTTCCCAAGTGTATGATAATGCAACAGATGCAGACATCATATAAATGTAATTACGTTGCTCTAAGCTCATGACACTGAAGCTTGACGTGTATGAATACCAAATTAATGGCCTACATTGCCCGTGGTGATGTTCTAACCCGCAACATCCTATATTCGACATGGTATACGTTCGTTTGTCCAGTGATAGCTAATCACCCGAACGGGGTTGTCAAACCCAATAGATCTATTAATAACATTCGCGCTCACAATCCCGCAATTGACAGTTCATGATAATGGGCTCAGATATGGGTTATCGCTACTTAGGCAACACGTAATCATAACATGAAACTTAACCACTTGTGTCCAATTGTAAAGCATTGCATGTTTTTCACCCTAAAAACTTTGTAAAACAAAAGCATGTAAAACGTGGGGCTATGAACTCACCTTGAGTGAGTAATGCCAAGTATATCACAAATAACGCGCCACACGAATTGATCAAATGCAACCTAATTAAATTAAGGTCGTATAAGTACTAATCACATTAAGTACTCCTACCATGCATAAGTCTATATAGCTAATCGTATGCATAACAATGAAAATTGTAAGAATGTAAAGGGTTCTAGTAGACCTTATGATGTATGATGATGATGACAAATAAATGATAAACCTTTTTTAGTCACAAAACCAAAGCTTGCACAATGAAAACCCTAGCTTTCCAAGTAAAAGCCCTAGCCTTCCTTTTCTTGATTATTACTTGCAAATGGTAATTCAATGATTGGGAACACCTTAGAATATCTTAGGATAGATGTGTATAGGAGTGTATGGGTTGTAGAAAAAATGATATGGATTTGTTTAGGAGTTGGCTTTGAGCCGTGGCTTATTGTGAGCAAGAGGGGGTATTTGTTTGATTTTTGCTAAGTGTTTTTGCTTGTATGAGTTACTTGCATGTATACTAGTATTATATAAGTGTTTAACTAGTCAAAAGATGCAATAGGAGTCCAAGGAACATGTCCATGGTCTTAAGGATCTTGCTTTGGTCAAGGAAACATTCTTAGCTAGGTATTAATGAGTCAAGGATGTACAAATGCTAGTTGGTAATCTTTGTGAGCTATATGCCCCTTTGACATCTATATTGGACAAAATATATGAGGGGAGGGAGTACATTATGTATTTTTGATAATTACTAAATCTCTTGTATAATTTACAAGTTGCAAGATGTAGTTTTTAGTCATAAAGGTATAACTTAAAATGCATAAGTCTTGCTTTATTTTTCTTATGTACCTAGGTGTAAAGTAATATTAATTTGGGTAAAGTTTAATAAAACTTTAGGCATTGGTTACAATCGAGGGTATTTGTTGAAGTGTTAATAAATTAACGTGCTTCCGGTTACGCTTAAACGTACATTTATCGATAAACGTATTTAACTTACGTAACCAATAAAATAAATGAACGACGACCATAATTATCATTAAAATAATTATATAACACATGATTGATGTAAACGTTTGATGGTTTGATGCCCGTTTACATTAAATGATAATATTTGGCGTACGCGATTTAACCTATCGCTTATGATTTAAAGTAAACACGCACATTACAAAAGGTACATTGCGGATTTATCGACGTCGTCAATGACTTGAAAACACAGGGTGTTATAATGTATCCCGACATCAACACGCTATGAGAAGAACAAACATTTCTGATGATCGTATTGCTAAGAAATCTGGAGCCGATCTGAATTCTTTCAATAGTTATATGAAGAAACGAGGGGTGATAAATTTCATGCCGCATCAAATCATGAAATAAGAAACTAACATGGTGTACATGGAACATGGATACAACAACTGATATGGGAACCATATATCTAAAGTCCAAAACTACAAAACTCTTTATTCTTGGCAACGAAGGGAGGGCTGGTACAAAAGGTAAATGGGAGTTTTAGTAGCCAGGTTATCTCATTTTCTTTTATTTTAGTTTGTATGTACAAACTATAATGTTGTTTGTGAGGTTTAGAAAGAATTTGGTTCAGAGTATTCTCGAGGCTAAGATTGCTATTCATGTAAGAAACTTTGGTGTCTCGATTGAAAATTTACATTGTAAACAAACATCCCGCAGCAAAGCGCAGGCTTATATCCTTGTTATAGATAAGAAAAAGGACGAGAAAAATAAAATAGTCAAAGCATATAATACCTTGCGAGTATTATAAAAGAAACGTGAGAAGAAAATTTGAAACAAAGTAATTCGACACGTGTTCAGAAATCACTAAATAAATTAATAAAGAGTTCTTGCATAATAGTAAACGCATGTTTCAAAGTTACAAATTAGGTAAATGAAGTTTTTAAAGTTTTTACAAAAGTTATGATTTTGTCTTTTAGTCGGGAATTATAAAATAATATTTTATAAGTTAGTATTACGTTCCCTTGACAGGTCTTAGCCAAACTAGTTGGCTCATTTGTAAAAGTATAGCTTTCGTTTGTTTGTTGGGTTATTGTATAATTTACAAATTAATAATCTTAAGACTCTATAACTTCGTCCTTTTATCGGGTTCTTAAGATAATAGAAAATTTAGTGAAACTTATTAAATATAGAAATTTATAGATATTTCGACATGACTTGTTCATAATCAATCAATGTTGCAAATATCCACGTGTTTTAATATATATCTAGGCGAGATCGAATAAGAAACAAAATAAATAAACCAAACACACCCTTATGGGCTGCTGTACAGCGAACCAAACACCCTTATAGGCTACTATACAGCTAACCAAACACCCCTGTAGGCTGCTGAGAAGTGAAACAAACACCCCCTATGTGCTTGTAAAATGCAGATCTAAACGCCCCTTATTTGGGCTTGTTAAACGCATAAACAACCATCGCTTTGTGTGGGTTTTTCAGCCGAGTAACATCAATCAAAAACCATAAATCAAAAACCAAAAATAAGCTTAACCCACACCATGAAAATAAGCTATAAGCTCAAGGAGAAAAGGAAATAAAAGAACAATAAACCAAAAGAGCCCGAGAGGGTTTTGAACCCTAGATCTCTCGGTGGTGTTTTATACCAAAAACAAATCACAAAAACCGAATATGCCATAGACCATAAACCGAAAATAATCTATAACACTTTTATTTAACCATTTGAACCACCATTAGATCCGGTTTTATATACGAAACTCGTATCATCATGCACCTATGCGTGCCTTCATACTAACCCCATTTTAACACGAAGCCTTTTCTTGGATGGTGACGATGAAGGCTTGGAGTGGTGATGGCGGCGGCTATGGAGGTGGTGGTGGTGGTGTGCGTCGACGGCTGGTGGCCGAAATCTAGTCGGAGACGGCGTCAGAAAAAGGAAGGAGGGAGTGGGGGCTAGGTTAGGGTTTGATAAAATGAGATAACCCTAATGTGTATCTTATTTATACGCAAAAGTTTTCAAAACAAGTGTAAGGTCCATAATAGTTGAGGGGTGATGGTGAAAATTTATTCACATGGGTCTTTATTGTAATTTTTGTAAAATAATGGTTCGGGTCTCGTTCGGGTTTGATAACGGTTGATTCAAGACACGAAAGTTATGTCGTTGCGTTAGAAATAATTTTTACAATGATTTTGAGTATTCATATGACTAGTTTCTTGTAAATAATATAATAATCAAATCAAGTTGTTTATTGAGTTTACGGTTGTGCCGGTACGCGTTGTGTGTGGTTTTTTTCATAATTTGCGAGATATCTTCTCATTTTCATGTCAAATAAGTTTGAACAAATTTTGTAAATAAGAAATATGTAATAATAAATATGATTTATTATTTAAAATAAGTTTCGAAAAATTACCGGTTACGCGATAATCGTTTTTATGTGACAATAAAAGGTCAAAAGTCAAAAAGTCAAGTCGGACCCAAAAAGTCAAAGGGTAAAATAGTCATTTAAAGTTCTGAAAATTACTGGTTGTTACACTAGCTCTGTCTTAGTCGGCATTATCCATTTTTCTCATTTTACTCCTTTTGTATCATACCTAAGGACTTCTATTCTATCTAATGGAATGTCCTTGGGTAGATCCTTCCGGTTCTGGCTGGATCATGGGAGTGAATACCTATACTTAACCACCTTATAACTCCGATAAAAGTATTACATTATCGGTCTTTGGGTATTATCCTCATTTCCTTAAAACCATATTGGAAAAACTCAATCAAGGTACTTGTGATATGCATATCAAAACATTTTATACCTCGATAGTTTTTACTTTTCAAAAATACTCCGCCTCAACACATGCATCGATAATTGAAATTGTTTAGCATGGTGAGAGAGGAGTCCACACTTGAGTCTTTACTGTAAGTTTTATATTTTAATCACATTTTCTCCCCTTATCAAAAGTGTGAAATCTCTTGATATTTTGGATATCAATTGATTCAAGTATGTTTGAAAAATTATTTGGGGAGGAAAATGTTTCGATTATTATCAAGCCTTATTAGGAACATATTAATGCTCCCCCTAATTTATGAGGGATATATAAATATATAGTGTTGAGTACATTAATTTAAAAGATTTTGAATTTACTAAGAAATTCTTAAAATTTGTACTCAAACACTTTATATTTTCCTAGTTTACAAGTCTACACTACATATATTACATATTCACAAGATAGATAATGAGATTGCACCTTTTATGAAAGAAGACAGAGTGTGAAAAAATCATATTGTCTTCTGCATTAGCCTGTAGTCCATCTCAAGTTCCCTTGCACCCACCAATCTTTCCAAGTTCTTGAGGATCTGTCTCTCCAGCATCTGCTTATTAATCTGATCTACCATAATGCCTGGCCGTTTCTGATCTGTAGCTGACCACTTTCTCTTGGGCATGTCATTGTTGTATCCAAGTTGAAAGTTGCGCAGTCTATGGTGAAGAGTGTCACAAACTTTCTTGAGCGTCCCATCTAAGAACTTGTAGAGCTCATCAGCTCGCATTAGCCTCTTTTGGTGGCTTAAGCCTTCATAAACAACTCCAGGAGGCTCAAATGATGGTGTGTGTGGTTCTTTGGCTGAAATTCCAATAAAGTCCTTTTGAGGCTTTGTGATGTTGAGCTTCTTCTGGTAACTTTCCACACCCATTTAGACATCTTCGACTCTCTTATTGATGATGAGACTTCTGATTAACATACACAGTGCTACTGCTAAGTCAACAATAACTTCACCATTGAGATGGAACAACTTGTATTGAACTACAAGAAGGAGCATGTCTTCAATGTCATTTAAGTGTAGATTCACAAAGTCACCTTCTTTAAACTTGTATAGTTGTCGATTAGCTCATCTTACCACAATTTGTTCCAAATAACCATACCCATGCAGTTTATCGACCTTCACACTTACCACACTCAGAATCTTCAGAGGAGAGTAGACATTATGTTTCGAGAATATGTTGAGTTGAGCTCTGTAAATTTGTTAACGCTTTGGACCCCAGTGCTTGATTCCAAATGCTACATCTTTTTCATAACCCTCTTTGGTAGCACTCCATAGATTAGGGATCATGTCTTCAATAGCCACTAACTCGTATCTTGCAGCCTTTGTCTTTGTGATAGACGTAATATACTTCTTTTTGGGTCTGATGATTTCAGATATTCAAGGTCGTTGTAGAAGAAGTATTTTGAAGCTATGGTTAGATGACCTGGATGACCTTTTAGAGGAAGAGGTTTGCTCAAGTCAAATGGATAGCTATTTCCTTTAGGGTTGTTCCAATCTAGTTGGTTAGACAAGGTTTTGTAGCATTACTCCATGTTGTACTTAAGCTTAATGCTACTCTGGCATGTGCCCTTCAGATGGTTGTAGACGGGACCAACTAAATGTGCTTTAGTGAGCTTTTCTATCTTCGGATGATTCATCCTAAACTTGGAGAAATCAATAGGAGTGGCCATAAGCTCATCGAATGTGAGTAGATCCTTTGCAGCAGATAACATATGATTAAACCAAGGCTGTTTAGGTTGATCATATATAACTCGACACTTGTTCCACTCTGGATCTGGAGTAGGAGGCCTTGGTGGTTGTTTGAACCAGTCATTCTTTGGTGCAAACTCACCATCTTGAGATTGATCAGCATCATGCACATTCTATTGAACCGGTTCTTCATCACCCATTGTTACCTCATAAGTAGCTTCTTTATTTAGCTCTTTAGCTAATGCATATATACCGGTTTTAGAAGTTGTAGGTGAAGTGTCACCTTTGGAGGTTTTCTTGAATGCTAAAGTTGTCTTTGAGGGTTCAGAGTCCTTTCTTCAGATTCTCTTCCTTTTCCCTTAGTTTGATCCAGCAGAAGGGTCTTTGTCTTCTTCACGGTCTCTTTTTCTCAAATCTGGGATCACTCTATCCAAATCGTCTTCATCCTAAATTAGTGAAAGTACGAGTGCATCATAAAATGCTTTATGCTTTGGATGTTTTTCATAAGACTTAGATTCCCTCATCATCTTTAAAAGAATCTCCTTCTATTTAAATTCAGCCTCGGAAGCTTGATCATATGGTGTAGCTGAGAATTTTGATATTTGCTTCTTGGCTACTTGCTCTTGCTTGATCTTGATAGTCTTGAAAACTTCTTTCTGAGAGCTTTGTTGTATAAGTTCTTTAGTGTGTTTCTAGAGCACCTTTTGCAGATCATCTCCAAGACTTGATCCAAGATACTCATGTACCATTGTTGGAACCTGAGATCTAATTGTTGCAAGGATTACTGGAGAATGATCAACTTATTTTAGCTCTTGAACATCCTTTTTTAAGACAAATACCATCTGAGCACTTGCAGGGAGTAGATTTAGAACTACAGTAACAGGTGGAGCTTCAGTGGTGATTGGTGTTGTAGGGATTGGTGTTGTTGTTTGTTGTAGTACAGGTGAGATAGTGGAGACAAATGGAGGAGGTAGAAGAGTTGTTGCAGAAGTTACTGGTGGAATTTTAGGTATTGGTAAGAGAACTGTGGGCTCAGGAATCACCAAGACAAGTATGATAAGTATAGATGGAGACTGGATATTTGGTACCTCTTATTGGATTTAAACATCTAATAATTAGTTAATCTATGTATCTGCAAATTCCTTAAGAGTACCAATTAAAGAAGTATCAGAAGAAAGGTTAAGGAATTAATTACCAAAACCAGATGACACATATAAACTAGAGCTTATTAGTGGAGGTTTTCTAGCTTGCTCAAGATCACCCTTTGTTACTTTTGGCTTTTCAGCGTCAGTTATCCCTTCATCATCTTTTCCAATTTTAGTATCTTTAGCATCTATCATCTCTTCAACCACGTCGTCATGCACATGTTCATCACCATGTACAAACTCATCATCAGTTTCCTCATCATCTTCTTGTACATATTCTTCATCATGTACAAACTCATTGTTAGTTTCCTCATTGTCAGTCTCTTCAAGATCGATACTTTTATCATCATCAGCATCGTCATCCTCTTTCTTCTCTTCATCCTCATCAGTAGACACCCAAGGGATTTATTCATCATTAAATTGATCTTATTTAGAGTAATCACTTTCATTATATGATCCCCAATCAAGTGTGACATTAGCTTTGGCTGCAGAATTGCCTGTACCTCATCTGGAACCCTTGGTTTAATACCAGTTCTTTCATGTAAGGTAGCGAGGATAAATGTTGACTCATCAAGAACCACTGGTTTAGTACCAGTTCCTTTACTTAAGCCTCTAGCATATGGCTGACTTCTGCTAGACTTTCTGCTGGCTTTGAGTGCTTGTATCGTATTAGCAGCTAGTTATTCTTCAGTAATTAGAGTTTGAATACCCTTTAGCTTCTGAGATGGATCAAGTGACATCTTTTTTGACACACTTGAAGTATATATGAAGGCAATACTTGATGGTTTTCTTCTAGTAGGTTTGGAGTTTGATTATGTTACAATCCGTTCATGAGTAGCATGAACTTGCCTTGCTGCTTCTTCTTCTGTAGCCTTAGTTAAGCTCATAGATTTTCCTAACTCCAAAGTGACATCTAGTTCAGGAATTATGTTGTTATCTACAAAAATTGAGACTTTATTCTTAGACATTTTTTACTACCAGTTTGTCTTCTAGCAAGTTCAGGCTCAGATTCATCAGACACTTCAACACTTGCAGGCTTTAGAGTGATAGTTGCCTTATTTCCATTTGACCCTTTACCTCTAGTTTTGTTTGGTGGTACTAAGCCTGTGGAGTAGTTAATGAAGGCCTTATAAGAATCTGATTGCTTGATTGCATCAGTCAACATTGCGTCTGGAATTGCTCGTCCATATTCTTAAACTTCTTCTCTAATTCTGACAAACTTCATTCGGCTCAGAACACCATCATCCTTGATTGTATGAAGACCAAAGGGTAGTGCTTTAGGAACAGATTTGTGAATAGAGAGGAAATGGTTGATGATGACTTTGGTGAATCTATGATAAAGCATGATTTCACATATGCTTTTCTTCAACTGCCTATTGTCAATTTGATATGAGAAATCCTCCCAAATCATCTCAGCAAAGTCAACGTACTTCTTGTGGAAAATACCCTATATTATTGCAACTCTAGATTGACGAAGTTTGTCATTACTAGTTGTCATCCCTGAAAGGCACTTGTTGATGATGGATGCTAAGGTTCTCCAAGGTTGGTGCATATGATCAATGAACAATTGTGACAGATGAGTGAATTATCCCTTGTATCCGAGTCCAATGAGAAAGGTGAGCAGTTCCTCTTCAGATGGAGGTATAATGAATTATTTTCCTTGAACTCTTGGGCAAATGTCGAGAGCCTTGCGGAACACCTCAACATCAAATTGACACTTCGTATTTGCCAGCTTAAACTCATAGAAATTGGTCTTTTTGATCTTGGTGACTATGAACCAGAATTGTTGCATGTAGATTTCTAGCACATCAGCAAAGGCAAGGAAGGCTATGTAGAAAGTGGTGTTCTTGATGATGTCAAGGATGACTTGGTAAGTCTCTTCCTTCTGAGTCATAATGGGATCAATCCTCATGTTAGTGGTACTGATGTTGACTTTGTCAGCTTTGGGAGCCTATGCCTCTTCACGAGCAGCTTGTTGAATTTCCTCTTAATCTATGATTCTGCTTAAGATTTATCCAATACGGTTTATATACATAACAAATATATATTACTGAGTTGATTAATTATCCTTGAAGATGTGATTGATTTAGATTAAGAATATGTTTATGTTTCATGTAATTATGTCCATTTTAACACACGAATTAAAGAAAGTCAACTATGGTCAATGGTCAAAGTCAACTGTCTAAGACACTTGATAACTCAAAGTCAACCTAAGTTAAACATTTAATAAGAGGTCAAATAACACAAAGTCGGTCATGACATATGTTGCAAGATAACATAACAAACATGTTTCACATGAATTTTGAAAAATTTAGGCAGATTTTCTTTTCATAAAATTTACATATTTCGCATGATTTGTTACACCTGTCATGTTCGCACATTTTATGTAATTACATATTTCGCATATTTTATGTTAGAACATATTTTGCATAGTTTATGTTAGAACCTATTTCGCACAGTTTATGTTAAAACATATTCCGCACAAAATAATTCAAAACATATTCCGCACAATTTATGTAGTAACATATTTCGCATGATTTAAGCAATAACTGTTGATCCCACTTCAATAGATCTTTAATTCCTTATGCTTGTTAAGGTTTAGTTATGCTAGATAAATCTAACATAATTATAGTAGAAACTTTGTTGAATATATTAAAGATTATGCGAAATCTAATCTTTAATCAATAAGAAGAATTCTTCATAAAATAGTAACACACAAGTAAACACAATAAGCTTCAATATATTAATACGAATACTCTCAATAGTATTAGGGTTACAAAACCTTGAAGCTATGTAAAGATTGATGAAAACGATGAAAATATATCAATCGCTATGCCCTAGGCCCTCCTTTTATACACCAAGGATTCCTAGTTGATTTACAATATATTCCTAACACTTAGAATAATCTTTATTATCTATTCTATAAATAACTAATACTTATCACGTAAGTATTCTTGATCACCAAATAATCTTTATCCTTTCTTCTGTCTTTATCCTTTCTCTGACAGTAGAAACTCTTTTAGCAGTCTTAATCTTTGAGCAGTTGTAACTTTTGTACTAGCAGCATTAACTTTTAACACCAGCAGTAGTAACTTATATACAATCAGCATTAACTGTGTACAAGCAGTAGTAACTACTTAGTACATTTTCTTTAATCTTCACCAGCAGTACTAACTTTATACAAGCAATACTAATATATACTAACAGTAGTAACTATGAACTAGCAATACTAACTTTATACTGACAGCACTAACTACTTAGCATATTTTTCATTAAAGTTATTGAACAACATTAACTTTAGCTTAGCAGCGGTAACACAAACCTTAGCAGCAGTAACTTCAAGAAGGCTTTTAATCTCAACAATCCTCCCCTAAACTTGATATTATTCTCTGAAATCATCAAGCTTCATTCAAAGCTTCATCAATCACTAGGAGGATGCTTCCAAACACTTCATTCAGGTACATAGCCTTCCTTAAGCTATTTCTTGACCAATCTAAGAAGCTCAAATGCCATTTCACACTCATAATCAACTTAAAGCTTCACATCATTAAACATCTAATGTAGTGTGTGATTTGTAAGTGGATACATCTTCTCAACCAATAGATAAAATGGTATGGACTGCATTGTTACACAATAAACTCCACAAGAATCATAAAGCTTCTAGTTCAGCACTTTACCTAAACCTTGTTGATTCTTCCATACATGATGTTCAAACATGGTCTTCAAATGATGAAGTAACAAATTATCCATGTAATTAAATGGGCACTGTCTTCTTATATGAGCTTTGACTATACTCAAAGAAATTCCATGTCTTCTCTGTCAAAGTTTTTAAGATCTTTTGTAAAAGTTGTGAATAACATCTAAGGACTTACCATCTGCTCAGATTAATTTGCGAAAAAGTTTTCTTACATCTTTGGGTAGTAATCTTGTAGTCAACAATGGTTGGAGATTTGATAGATAAAGGTGTAGCATCAATAGTTACATCATCTCCATCATCTGGAACTATTTCCAAATACTTCTTAAGCTCTTCAGACTCTTTGTCTTCTTCCACTTTCTGCTTCTTAGAGCTTTCTTATTCCAGCTCTTCTCCTGCTCTCTTTGAACTGCTCTCGTGTGCTATCTCTGCCTCAGCTTTCTTTGAACTCTCTTCCACTAGCAACTCTGTTTCTGCCTTCTTAAAACTCTCTTCTATCAACTCAGTTCTGTAGTCAACAAAGGTATTCACCCTTTTTATTGCTTTGTCAAACAATTCTTGAATATTAGCAAAGGACTTGTTCTTTAAACTTTTGGGCTTCCATCCTTCCATGTTTTTTAGATAAGTACACATGATACTCCTTTGTTGAGCTCTTGTTGGTGGTCTGTTTTTAACACCTCCAAATTTACAACACAACGGAATACAACATTGGGGTGCTATTTCATAATACAAGCTCACGAGTCACGGTAAACGACTTTAAAAGAAATGTTTACTAACAAAGTTTACATTCAATTTTTATTAAAAGATCATAGTTACAAAGTCCCAATAACTTTTAGAAAACTTATTTCCAAATAAGTCACAATATGACTAAGTTTCTTTGAAAATATTTTATCGTATGTACAAAGTTCACCAAGTTCACGTCCTTCGATATCCATGCTTTGTCCCATCCAAGCTAGCAAGCATATACCTGAGATAAACAAGCTAAAACGTCAACAAAAATGTTGAGTAAATCCATAGAGTTTATAAACAATCATTTTGAACACAAGTATAGCAAAACATTTAGTTTACAAAATAATCACAACGATGCTAGAGCCACGAACCGAACCTTAACCATGTGCCCAACCCGGAGTGATAGTGTTACACACTCCTAATACTAAATACAATATGTCTCCGTATGCCCTCGCAAGGAACACACGCCAGACAGGTTGTTAGGCTAAAATAGATCTATTATTATTGCATCAGCGTTCACCAGTTATCGGTGATTAACGGTCCATGAAGGAAGGGCCACAACATACCACTCATAACAACGTTCACATAATAAAATCACATGTGTTTGATTTTCTAAAACAAGCATGTATCTCCCTCGCGGGTTTTTAAAACATAAAAAGATTTAAATGCGTGGCAATGAACTCACCTTGATGTTGCTGAACAATTGGCAGAAACACAAATATTAGGCAAAACACAACAAAACCCGGAATGGCTCAATCAAAAAGTTGCAGTTTATCTTAACGGTTCACTTGGTAATCCATAGTTCCCTTCAGGATGACTGGATATTTGGCCCGTTTCTCCATGCATAGTTACTTGACCCCAACGGGGAACATTAATAAAAGACTTAATTCCCAAATTGTAACACTTCGGTGGTTGACTAAGTGAAATGAACCAAAAGAGTAAAAGCAAAATATGTAATATATCCCGTATATATTACATAAAATAGACGCGTATAATTCATGTCGGGGATTATATAGCCAAAGGCAAACATTCGAAAGCGCATTATTTAAAGTATATAATTCTTTGTATGTATCATATATAACAAATGTGAGATATTAATGAAAATAGTATTATCCGATACGCGATCGGAAAATTACTAAATAACTCATTAAAGATTTCTTTATTAAACGTAAACGTACATTTTAAGGTTACAATTTAGACAAATAATATTTTAAAACTTTTACAAAAGTTTTAATTAGTCTTTTAGTCGTAACTTATAAAATAATTTTATAAGTTAATGTTCCATTTTCTTAGCAAGTTTTTATGTAATTATAAATATAATATCATACGACTATTACTTAGTCATTTTTATCGGGTTAATATTATAATAGAAGTTTTAAGTGAAAAACGCTAAGTATAGAAATTTTTAGAAATTTTGGCATGACCTTGCCGTTTATACGATATTTCCATGTATCTAAAATACAATATTTCCTATTTTTCATTAATCAATATCACAAATATTTTTCGCGTCTCATAATTATTAACTAGTCAATTTACATAAATATCAAATATAAGTAAAACCAAACGCTCCCTTATTTAGGGGCTGTTGTCCCATACACCCCTAATAGGCCATAAAATCAGAAACAAACACCCCTATATGGGCTGTTATCCACGAATCCAAATGCCCCTAATGGCGGATTACATGCATATCCAAACACTCATTTAGACCGCGTTTTTACATCAAAAAAATCAAAAAATAATCGAAATGATTTATAACAATTGAAATTACCAAATAGGGAATCACCACCACAAGCCCGACACTACCATGGTGTAGTTGTGGTGGTCAAAGCGGGCCGACCGCCACCTATCTTGGTGGTTTTAGGCGGCTGGCCACCCTGAAGTACCACAAGAGGTAGCACCATCACAGTCCGACACCACGGGGTGTGGCTATGGTGGCGCAACATCGTCCGACCGCCACCACTTGGTGGTTTTTGGCGGCGGACAACCTCATTTTGACATAAACTATGACCAAATCAACTACCCAATCAAATATTTCGTATTACAAACGATGTAACCACCATGCATGAAAAACTAGGCAAGAAAACGAGATCTTAAAGGAGGTTTTGTAGGTGTTTCACCGGGGCTGAGCCACGATGGCTGCGATGATGATGGATTAGGTGGCGGCTTAGGTGGTTATGATGTTGTTGGTGGCATAGTAGAGATGTGGTGGAGCATGGCGTGATGGGGAGGGTGGCAACGGGGTGGAGGTGACGAGGAGAGAGAGATGGTGGTGAGGGTGTATAACGGTGGAGATGGGGATGATGATGGTGCGTCGGCGGTGGGTTGGCCAGAGGCGGTGGTGGCGATGATGACAAGGTGGAGATGGTGAAGTAGGTGATGGGGTCGGTTGGTGAAGAGGGAGTAGGCTGAAGCGGTTGGAGGCACAGTGGAGGCGCGGCACCCTCACCGGAAAATTATTCTGGTGGCCATAAACGCCATGACGACGCCGAAAATGTTTTTATGGTGGTGTGTCTGTTTAGGGTTAGTATCAAAAATGGGAAAACCCTAATTTCTTTTCTATTTATACTTGAAAGTTTAAAATAATAGTGACAAGTGTAGGATATTTTAGGGTAGGTTTTAGAAATATTTCCCCTAGGGACTGAAGTTGAAATTTTTGGGAAATTTTTGTAAAATATTGGTTCGGGTCTCGTTTAGGCTAGTTAACGTTTGAATCAAGACACGAAAATTTCGTCGTTGCGTTCCAAATAAATTTTCCATCGAAAATAAGTATTTATTTGGCCATATTTCATAAATATTTGGTAACGTTCATTTAAAATGTTCGTTTTGTTTATTACTAGACACCAGTATCACGGGTAACTTTATTCGTAAAATAAAATGTTAACTCGAATATTCACATTAATAATAAACGTTTTTGAAATAAAATGTTAGATAATTTATTAAATATTTTTATTAAGTAAATTTTGATAATTAAATAAAATTTAATTATTTTCGTATCAGTACGCGTTGTTCTTGTTTTCAAGCCAAATAGGTAAAAAAAATAAAATAATATAAATAATAAAAATAAAATAAATTTATAAATGAGAGTTATGTAATAATAATGATGATTTATTATTAAAATAAGTTCTGCAAAATTACCGATTATGCGATAATGGTTTTTATATGACAATAAAAGGTCAAACGGTCAAAAGTTAAGTCATACCCAAAAAGTCAAAAGGTAGAATAGTTATTTAAAGTTCTAAAAATTGCTGGTTGTCACATTGTTCCTCTTCTCTTCTGCTCTCTTAGCTGCAAAATGTTTTCTTCTTTGCTCTAAGAATTGTATAAATAATCTTGCATTTTCTTTATCAATCAATTCTTCTTGCTCTTGAGCTTGCAGCCTTTGAGCCAACTGATAATCAACTTCAATTTTTACTTGAACATCATCCCAAGCTATGTTGGCTTCTTCAACTTGTTGAGCTTTTTCTCTGGCAAGCCTTTCTTCTCCTTCTTATTCAGCTTGTATCTTAAAGGCAAGTTCTTCATCTAGCCTCAATTGATCTTTCTTAGACAAGTTCTTGACAGGTTCTGGTTAAACCATTTTGCCTTTACCCTTGTCCTGAACCTTAACCTTTGATGGTTGTTGTGAAGAAACTATTGGTGTAGTTTCTTGATCTTGTTCATGTATTATAATCCCTTTAGCTTTGGGTCTTGTGCTAGCAGCTGTAATTATTGTAGCAACAATTTTTGTTGTAAGTGTTGGTGTTGTAGTTATTGTTGCAGCCTTGGGTCTTGCACTCTTCAATTCAGCTAGTGCTTGAGCCAAAGTAATTTCAACATCAGTTATTGTAGCATGTCACACCCCCAAATTTCACTGTAGCGGAAGACTGGATTTGGGATTGTGACTTCATGGCGTGAAGAGGACTTGATACGAGAGATAGACCTCTACATGCCAATATA
>BQNB010031038.1:0-54341 GCA_026074375.1 Tanacetum coccineum
CACGTCACGCCTAGAGTCGACGCCTTGGTCCATATCGTAACGTGGAGGTCTCGCCTCACGCCTTAGCGACGCCTTGGCGCTGCAAATGCACGCCTTTTAGAACACTGATTGTTATTGATTGACAAATGGTATGGTTGACCGAATGGGCTGGAGCTGAGGCTTATATTATAAACTGAAATTGAAGTTTGTATTTTTGTAAACTTGTTTGGCAAATTAGCTTAAGTTTGGGCTTATTATTGCAAAATTACTCAAAAAAACATAATTAAATGAGTTTTTGTACATGTTATATATTTTTGTTGGTAAATAAGTAATTTATTGTTCAAAAACCTCGGTTTAAAGTTTTTAGCCTCTTTTATAAAGCTGCGACTTATAAAGACTTGTGACTTATAAGTCATTTCTTAAACCCGCATTACAAACGAGACTTATTTTATAAACCGACTTATTTTAAAAGTCCAAGCCCTCGTAAGCCCCGTAAACCATCGTGCCAAACATGCCCAAAGTACACAATCATTGTGAAACACCAAGTGTGTGACTTGCGTCTTAAAATAAAAGTCGACTCCTATAGTGTCCCGCGATTTAAAAAAATTATAATATAACTTTACTTTATTGTATAAAAGATTTTGATTTGCAATTCGGATATGAACATTTTATATTTGAATGAAATGAGTAAGATAGAATACAACAAACATACACTAACGAAATAATTGATCCTGACTTGAGAAAATGACATGTTTAATTTCCAGATCAATTTTCACTTGTTTTATATAGTTTTGTAATAATTATGTATCTATTCTAGCAAGTTCCTTAAAATGAAACGTACCAAGAAAATATAATAGTGTTTTCTTGTATGAAAACTTTATAATTAGTACGAAATTAATTGCTTATATATAGTTAGATTGAAACATGGGCTCCAAAATATTCCCACATTTAGAAAGCAACATGAATATAACGTTGATTTGTACGAGAAGGGAAAGGATGCCACAATTATTTTGATCCATACGGATAAGATTATAAGAATCAAGACCTACAATGTTAGTTATTCCACATTAAATTATATAATATGCATGGACAGAACGAGAACACAAAATCATCAATTGCATTTACGAAAAAACAAACAATACTATATGCACAACGTTTTAAGCCGATGCATCTATTAAAAAAATAAGGTTTTTTTTAACATAATTTACACCGCGAAATAAATATTTATGGGTGTCCTAAGACTCCTCGAGACCCACCCTCATTATGTCCCTAATAACACGTAATCATGCATATTTTCTAGTTTATTACAATGAAAACTGTTATAACTTTCACTGTTTTGGTGATTTGATTTCATTGATGCATATATATGCGTCTAAACTTTACTTGAATCCGATTTCTGAGTTATAAAAATAATGCAGACGTGATAACATAACGTGATTCATATATTTTATCGACTAAAGAAATGATATTCATGAATGAGATGATAAGTAAGAACAGGAATGGAAACATGGCTAACGATGACCATGATCACAAAAAAAATTAACTGCAGTATAAAGGAAAAAATCAGTAAAAATATACGGTTTTTATAGAAATGATCGAGTTTAGTAAAAAAATGCTTATAGTATTCACTTATCGATGAAATTCATTAGGACCAGGTGCTTCTAAAAGAAGCTAGTATATTTCACGATCTATAATAAACATTATGAAGAAATTTTTATCAAGATCTCGTGACGCCTTGAGACACCTTAGTTCCAAGAATTGTAAACTAGGATTATTGACATTTATTTGAGACCAAACATGATTAAAATATTTTGTCTAATGTCGACGTATCACGACAAATATAAATTCTTTTTTGAGCAAACATAAATACAAATTCTAAGAAACAAAATAATGGTAACAAAGCATTAACGGATAGAGACGCAACAAGATGATTACAAAAAGCATTATGCGCTTGCATGCATCGATAGCATATTAGCATATCTAACATTTTATATTATGGATACAAGAAATCTTATTGGGTGCAAATCATGAAGATTGCCCACAATTATTGACCTATTGTTGGTTTCAAATTTGATTTACATACTACTTTCTTGATATGTTCCAACTTTTTTTCCAATTGTTTGAATGTTAACCTGAACTCCTTATGGCTTAATGTGAATGTGATGAGTTGTCTCGTGTTGATTTTCAAATTTATGAACTAGCATATAAAATAAAAACGCTCACTCGCTAAAAATTCGTGATCTGAGTCTGAGGATTCTTCACTGGAAAAGTGCAGGGAAAGGGAGGGGGGTCTTATCATGGGAAAACTAAATAAGAACATTGATTCAAACGGATGGACATGGATCTTTCGCAACAACAAAACTCCTATCTCTAAACCCATCACTAATCCGTTCCACAGAGAAGTAGATAAGGTCGCGACTTCCTTCTACGTCACAAACTTTTCTGATTCGTTAGATGCAAAAGGCCTTTGGAACGTATGCACCTCCTATGGCCGTCTCGTTGATGCTTTCATTGCCAATAAAAGATCAAAAGTGGGTAAGCGTTTTGGCTTCATTTGTTTTATGGGCGTTTCAGACGCTTCTGAATTTGTTAGGTCTTTATCGAATATATGCATCGGGAGATTTCACTTATTTGTGTATGTGGCACGATTATAGAGACCTAATACTCGTGGATCTCACAGCGTGCCTTTGGATGTGAATAAAACAAACCCTAACCCTAATTCTAAAAACATTCCACACAACCAAAACGACATGCACTCAGATAGATCCTTTGCATCAGTTGTGCATGGCAAACCTATGCCACATGAGGACAATGCTAATCGTAACAAAAATCGTGTTGTCACATTGAATGATCAAGATTTGATTAGTGTTGATGACACTTCTAAGGCCCTATTGGTTAAACTTAAAGACCTGGAATCGTAATATGTACGTGATTTGAAAAAATGAAGGATTTGTGGATCTTAAAATTCACCATGTTGGAGGAGCATGGATTTGGATCCAATTCCCCACATCAGACGCTTGTGAGACATTTAGATCAAACAGTACTATGATAAGCATTTCTTCTTCGATAAGAATTGTCTCACCCTCTTTTAAGGTAGATGAACGTTTGATTTGGATCGAGATTAACGGTCTCCCACTTTGCGCTTGGGGCTCGAATGCTTTCAAGAAAGTCGCTAGTTTGTTTGGTAAATTTTTGTTCTTTGAGTGGAACAAACTGCAGCTATGTGCACAGGTAGGGTTTGCATCTCTACCAAATCATTTCAACCCGTATCAGAGAATGTGAAGGTTGAAATCCATAGGGAAATTTTCGAAACACAAGTCCACGAGATAGGTACTTGGAATATCAATATTGTGGATGATTCTTTTGATACTTCATCTAATGAAGTCGAGAATGATATTGATAAGGTCGCGGACACTTTCGATGCTAATTCAGTCACGATTTAGATGAAGTTCTAAACAAGCTGAATAATGACAATGAGGTCAAGGGAAATTATGCAGAGTCTTCCAAAGTAAATGATGAAGATGCTTAGCCCGCTAAAGAAGACAATACGTCTGACTTAAGCTGCCCTCCAGGTTTTGAACACTTGAAAAAGAGGTCTTCTAGCAAATGCTCCACTTCCTTTGCTAGACACCGAAATAAAAATATTAAAGGTATCTCCTTTCTTCATGAATTTTCAAGATTGATTGAAGTAGGAGGATCTCTAGGGCTTGATGTTAGGGGATGCCGAAAATCTTTAAACCAAATGATCAACGGTATAGGGGTTCACATCGTTGATAAATGAATGTGCTATCGATTAACATTTGTGGCACGAAGAAAAGGAGAAAAAGAGTTTGGATTAAAGATTTATGCTTCAAAAATAACATTCATTTTTTGGGCATACAAGAATCTAAGATGTCCAGATTAGAACCATTTCGTCTCAAATCCATGTGGGGAAACTATTCCTTTGACTATGCTTGTAGTTTGGCTCGTGGTAGATCGGGAGGTTTAATCTCCATGTAGGATCCGAATAATTTTGTAAAACATGATATTTGGTGCGATGATGCATTCATAATAGTTAAAGGTAAGTGGAAAAACATGGTTGGTGATTGTTTCATGGTAAACATTTACGGTCCTCATGATCCTTCGGCCAAAATTGAGTTATGGAATCGAATACGAGACTTCATGCAAACTAACAGGGGTAAGTATATTCTATTTGGTGATATGAATGAAGTTAGAAATGCCCAAGAACGTGTTGGCTCTATTTTCTCTCGAAACGAAGCTGAGGTTTTTAACAACTTCATCATTGATTCTAACCTTACTGATCTTCCTTTGGGAGGACATGCGTTTACTTGGATGAACAAACAAGGGACGAAGCTTAGCAAGTTGGATCGCTTTTTAATTTCTGAAGAGGTCATTAATCTGCTCCCAGACATTCGGATTACAGCTCTCGATCGCATGTGGTCTGACCACATTCCCATTCTCCTCCACTGTAGTAAACGAGATTTTGGCCCGGTTCCTTTCAAAATCTTTCATTCATGGTTTAGTCGTGAAGGCTTTGATGAGGTTATCAACACAGAATTGTCGCTCTTGGGTCATCATGATGGTTCCAGTAACATGTTATTTCACGAAAAACTAAAAGTTTTAAAACAAAAGATCAAACATTGGCATACCTCCACCAGAAGCAATGAAGCTTCCAAAAGACTTGAAGTTTTGAAGAATTTAAAGATTCTAAATGACAATATAGAAGATGGTTCCGCCTCTAACGATGATCGTGAATCACGTATTAACCTTCTCCACGAGGTTGACAAGCTTGATAACCTTAAGGCTATGGATTCGATTCAAAAGTCACGCTTAAAATGGGACATTGAAGGAGATGAGAACTCCAAATTCTTTCATAGTTTGATTAACCAAAAACGTAGAGGTAATTCGATTAATGGCATATCGTTCGAGGGCGTTTGGGTCACGGAACCAAACCAAATCAAATAAGTGTTTCTTATTTTTTTTCAAGCAAACGACTCTCTAATCGATCTCCCTTCTACACCCTATCTGTATAGACTTAATGAATGTGACCGACCCCTTTTAGAAACTAACGTTTCTATATATGAAATAAAGGATGTTGTGTGGGATTGCGGAAGTGATAAAGCCCCCAGTCTTGACGGTTTCACCTTTGCCTTTGTTAAGAGATATTGGGACTTGTTAAAGTCGGATATTCACATATTCGTGGCTTCATTTCTCGCTTCAAAAAAGATGCCTTCGGGTTCCAACTCCTCTTTCATCACGCTCATCCCAAAGGTTGCTAACCCGGTTCTTATCAATGACTTTCGGCCTATCTCTCTCATAAACACTCATTACAAGATCATTGCGAAAGTTATTGCAAATAGGCTCTCTAAAGTGATAGACAAAATCGTAAATCACGAACAAACGGCATTCATTGCGGGTCGTCAAATTCTTGATGGACCCCTCTTTCTCAGTGAAGTTATTCATTGGTATAAAAAAAGAAAGAAAAATATGTTTTTTTTCAAAGTCGATTTCGAAAAAGCCTTTGACTCGGTTAGTTGGAGGTACCTCGATTTTATGTTATGTAACCTTGGTTTCGGCTCTACTCGGAGGGAATGGATCAAAGCTTGCCTCGAATCTTCTCGGACATCAATTTTGATCAATGGCAGCCCCACTTCCGAATTCGATGTTAGGCGAGGCTTGAGACAAGGGGATTGTAACATTCCGTATTTTCAGGTCATTTACGACGTCATCTATTTTACTAATTATTTTTTTTCTCGTACGCGTTTACTTTTAATTCTTATTATATAGTAAAATCGCGTAAACTAAAAATCAACAATTAACGTAAACGGACACCAAACGAATTAAAGTTTTCGCCAAGCAAGCAATATATTATTTTTACGAAAGTAATAATCAACTTTTTATATTTTATTTTTATTGGTTGCGTAAAACGTTTACGTTTCGCAATTAAATACATTTAGGCATACCGAAAGCAAACAACGCTTTTCTACGCTTCAACAAATCAAAATTATACCCAATACTACAATTTGAAAAAATATCATCATATACATGTATATGGCCGGATATAGGTGGGTTTATACAAGAAAAATATCTAAAAATCTTACAACTTGACATTGTACAACACATTTCAATTAAACCTTATGACTTTTGCAAGCAAAGCCCACCGTTGACCAAGGACTTTCTTGAAACCTCATGGTGTATTTTCATGAAACCTAGACGTTGTCTTTAACTAAGTCCTTAGAGTATATAAGCCATAGAACTAGAGATAATAAATACACACACTAGTCATTTCCTTGGTGTAAAACTTAAAACTTACAAAACACTTTCTCTTCTGCCACTCTACAATTAGCCACGCTCAACCCCCCCCCCCCCATACTACCCATACAAATTTTGTGAACACTTATATCAAGCATACACACAAATATTAGACCTACTAAGATGGGTTAAGGTTTGGTTACACCTTTACAACGTGATAACAAGAAAACATGGAAGATTTAGGGTTAGGGTTTCAAGATCTTGCAGCTTTTGGGTCTTATAATCTAAACAAGGGTTTGGATGTGTTGGTTATCATATTACATCACCATAACGGTTATTTAACACCCTTGTATGTCTTTACATTTATTCATTTTATGGCATTATGAGTTATCCGTTATAGTTAAATCACCATAAGGATATGTTTAACTTGTAAAAATTGGATTTTTCTTGTAAAGATTTTATGAACTTATACACATTATACATCGGATGATATTATGATGTTATAAAGGGAATCTAAGTCTTTGTTACAATCATGGGTTAATGTATAAAGTTGGTATAAGTTTATGGTAAAAGGTTACTTAAGAAAGCTTATGATTTCATGTGATAAGTGAACTTGTTGATCTTGATGATCTTGGACAAAATATGGGACCAAATACGAACTTTATAATATATAAGACATGTATTTTGTGAGTATAAAGGCCTTGTGGAATTTAAGAAGTTAAAATATATAAAAAACAATGTTATATAAATAAAAACTCAAAAAGATATTATAGGCTGTTTTGGTCCGAAATTGTTAGCATTGGATTTTATATTTTATAAAAATATACAGTCACAAGGATCGTGGGCATGTACGAACTTCGAAAAAAAACCTATTTATAACGAAAAAGATACGACGATTTCAAGTTTACGTTAAATATATACTTTTATAAAACTATTTTTATAATAGTTTTGATTCCACACAGAATTTATACTTTTAAAAACATCAATAATCGATAAAACTTTTAAATAGAAGAACGTGCTCGAAAGAATCGCTTAAAACGGAGTTAAATTGAATAATAAAAGTTACGACATTTATGAGATTTACGGTAACTAATCTCTAGAATTAATTATACACTGTTGTGAACAGTAAAAATCACTATTCATCAGAAAACTCAGATTTTAAAAATGTTATATTTTGATAACTCGTCTTAATACGAAGGCGTGGACATAAGAAACGAAAGAAACGGACTTAAAACGAGAAAGTTAGCCAGTTAGTTAGTTTTACTAAAGTATATTATTAAAGTTTTAAATTATAAATTTGATTTCACTAAAACGATTAGATTGGTGTTGTAGCTATGTAGAATTACTATTGGTATTAAGTTTATCGAAGTACTATATTACTAGGGAGGTTTTCATAATTGAGGCCTCTTCGGATGGTGCGTATCGACGAGGTTGTTGGAATTATGATTTTTAACAGGTTCTAGCTCCTCCAGCTACGTCACTAATGACCTCTTAATTTTGATTTGTCATAGCCGAACGATAGTTATGATGAGCTTTTACGACCTATAAAGAATCATAAGTGTTTAGTATTATAAACATATATTGGATTAGGGTTGCTCTCGATCGTTTATGTGACGCATTTCTATTGTGAATACTTGTTGTATTACCGTTCATCGAGTGTGAGGTCATAGCCCCTCTTTTTCTACGTGATTGTTTTACAAAATTACATGGTGAATTAATTGCTTGTTTTACTATTGGACAACAAGTGTTTTCTAAGTGTTTTCAAGTGTTTTCAAAGTGTATGCTATCCAGATTCCGTGAATATTATTGCTAAGTTATGCTTATTGTCGTGAAGTGCCCTATTTATCAGAAGTCCGGTAATTGCTATGTAGTACGCTGCGGCGTGTTGTGGATAGATCTATCGGGACTGACAATCCCCACCATTCCTTGGGTCACTAGTTTGATCAAGGTGCATTTAACATTGAGAGGTGTTAGGTTGTTGGCAAGCAATCTATATTAAAATTTTAAAGTCTTGATTGGGCACAAATTAGTTAAAGGCTTCGGGTTGTTCATGAGCTTAGTGCAATAATAAACGTTTTGGTCTACTAGATATCTACTATTACTTCGATCTTGTGGTCCACCTTTTTACTACAAACCTATGATTTCACTCACTTTGTGTTGATTTTAGCATGTAATTTTCAGGTCTTAGAGTTTGAAGATTGACGAGAGCCCATGACGGTATCAAATGAGATAGATTCTGGGTTTATCTTATTAATGAATCTTTTTTTATCTTTAAAAACTTATGTCATCTTTTGGTATTGTGAAGCTTTGTTTAATTAAATATGTACCTTAAATGTTAGGACTCTTTAAAAATATGGGACCTATGTAGTATACTCTGATATTTTGCTATGCATATCAATGAATTCTTATCTTAAAATGTCCATTTAGGTGTTTCTTATCCTTGATTGTTATACTTTGACGTTAGCACCCATTGTTACATTCCGCTGCTACCTGTTTTGGGGGGTGTTACAGATGGTATCAGAGAAGGTTATAGGGAAACTGGGTCATTTTCAAAACCTAGTCTATAACCACAAAGTTTAAAGGTTTTCTTTTCTTTCATTTTTAAATACAGAATCCTTCATCGCTATCCGATATCCACGCGCGCGTATTCCCCGATCCTTACTTATTTTTCCGATTATCATTATTGCATTATATATAATCTTATATATATAATACTTGGTTTAAACTCGATCCCTTATGTTTACCTTTTGACATATCAGTATCTATTTCTATCGGTCAATTATGTGAATATTGACCATCCTGATTAATTTATGATTATTTATATCATTCTCCGTTATTTACCATGTGCCATGACTCTGCATACCTTTACAAATTCTCAACGAATTGTGTACTTGTGTTGCCAGAATCATGCCGCCCAGGAGATTTAAGAAGAAATCTGTTAGGAAGATAGTGGAAAAGCGTGTGGCCAAAGCCATTGAAAAATATGAAAAGACTAGAGCTGACTCAAACAATGCTGGTGGATCCGGATCAACAAATACTGGAGGAACTGTTGTACCAGAGATGCATGGATGTTCGTATAAGACATTTATGAATGGCAAGCCTCACTCTTTCAAGGGGACTGAAGGTGTAGTCGGACTGAAACGTTGGTTCGAAAAGATGGAGCAAGTGTTTGAAATTTGCAAATGTGCTAAAGATGACAAAGTGAAGTTTGCTATGTGCACGTTCGAGGGTCGTGCTCTAACCTGGTGGAACGGAAATGTTCAGACTTTGGGACTTGCTAATGCTAATCAGATCCCTGAGCACGGAAAGATATGAAAGACCATAAATAACTGCCATAGCACATAAAATCCAGGAGGAACAGAACTTTGGACTCTGAATTGAAAGGTAGATGATATCGAGCTTACAGTAATCGTTTCCACGAATAGTTTCTGGATGTGTCCTGAATTGGTTGTCATGAAAGTAAGAAGATTGAAAAGTACATTCGTGGGTTTCTGAAAGAATCAAAGGAAACATCACTTCTTTAAAGCCTGCGACCTTGCATGAGGCAATCAACATGGCCTGTGAACTGGTGTAGAGCAATCAGTTCAGGGTAGGGCTTGCATGAATTGGGTGAAAGCAATAAAGGAATGGGTAAGACAACCAGAGAAACACAACAACTATCCATAAATTACTCAATAACACAACAACAAACAATAACCACAAACAACAAAACAATAACACGTAACCGAAACAACAATCATCTACCAGTAATCAAAAAAGGAGCTAGAATGTAAGGGCATTGCTGAGCCTTAGTGGAGGAATATTTATGCTAGAAATTTACCCAAAATGCAACTGGTGACAACTTAATCATCCAATGGACTGTTCCTCAAAAGTTGCCAGCGATGTCCAAAGATTTGGTCAATGGAGAAGGATTTTAGAGTTAGACTTAAGGTGCAGTTAATACTTCCAGCAGAATGAGACATGTTCGGTTGTAGGAGATAAGGACATTCAAGGACAAGTGTCTAAAGCAGGAACCAGCAGAATGATGGAGCTCGTGGGAGAGCTTACGTGGTGATTGAAAATCCATAGCAGAATCTGAATGTGGTCACGGGTACGTTTCTTCTTAATGATCACTACGCTTGTATTCTCTTTGATTTAGGGTGTCTTAAGAGAGTTTAGTATCTTCGGCGTTTACTCATTTTATTGATATTGCCCCAAGCACTTTACAATACTGGTTATGAAATTCAATTTAGCTGTCGGCAAAGTTGTTAGCACCAATACCATTGTACGTAGTAGTTGCACATTGTATTGTGTAATCACGTGTTCAAAATAGACTTTATTACCAACCCGGCTAGGTAGTAGTTTTGATGTTAGCATAGGAATGGATTGGTTGCATTCCACCGAGCTCTCATCGATTGTTATGAGAAGATTGTCCGTATTCCTCTTCCGAATGGCAAGATTCTTGAAGTTCAAGGCGAGAGGCCGGAAAAGGATCTTCGTTCACTTGCATGTATCAAGGCTGATGAGAAAAAGCTTGATGACATACGTGTTGTCCGAGACTTCCCTGAGGTATTTCCAGACGATCTGTTAGGTTTACCTCTTGTGCGAGAGATAGAATTTCGCATTGATCTGATTCCAGGCGCATCGCCAGTTGTTAGATCTCCATACCGGTTAGCCCCTTCAGAAATGTTAGAATTGTCGAACCAGCTTAAAGAACTTCAAGAGAAGGGTTTTATTCGACCAAGTCACTCACCATGGGGAGCACCCGTGCTCTTTGTCAAGAAGAAAGACGGTTCGATGAGAATGTGTATTGACTACAGGGAACTAAACAAGTTGACTATAAAGAACCGTTACCCTCTCCCCAGAATTGATGACTTGTTTGACCAATTACAAGGTGCGTGTTGTTTCTCTAAGATCGATCTTCGTTCGGGATATCACCAGTTAAGAGTTCGAGAAGAAGATATATCGAAGACCGCATTTAGAACACGTTATGGACACTTTGAGTTCACAGTCATGCCATTTGGACTGACAAACGCGCCAGCAATATTTATGGACTTAATGAACCGCGTCTGCAAGCCGTATTTGGACAAATTCGTAATTGTGTTCATTGACGACATCTTAATCTACTCAATGTCAGAAGAAGAGCATGAAGTCCACCTGAAGACGATTTTAGACTTACTCGAGAAGGAGAAGTTATACGCCAAATTTTCTAAGTGTGAATTTTGGTTAAAAGAAGTTTAGTTCCTAGGACATGTGGTCAACCATGACGGTATCCACGTGGATCCTAGCAAGGTTGAGTCTGTCAAGAACTGGAAGACTCCTGAATCGTCAACTAAAATCCGTTCATTTTTAGGATTGGCGGGTTACTACCGGAGATTTATTGAGAATTTCTCCAAGATCGCCAAGCCCCTCACCCTGTTGACTCAAAAGAATAAGACATATGTGTGGGGCGATGAACAAGATGAAGCTTTCCGCATTCTGAAGGAGAAGCTATGCAATGCTCCAATGTTAGCACTCCCCGATAGACCAGACGACTTTGTGGTCTATTGTGATGCATCAAAACAAGGTTTTGGGAGCGTGCTGATGCAGCGGGGCAAAGTGATAGCGTATGCGTCAAGACAGCTAAAGAAGCATGAGAAAAATTATACCACCCACGACCTGGAATTGGGTGCGGTGGTGTTCGCCCTTAAAATCTGGAGACATTATCTTTATGGGACGAAAAGTGTTATCTACACTGACCACAAGAGTCTCCAGTACATCTTCGATCAGAAAGAGTTGAATATGCGCCAAAGACGGTGGATCGAACTGCTTAGTGATTACGAATGTGAGATCAAATACCACCCAGGCAAGGCAAATGTGGTGGCAGATGCCTTGAGTAGAAAAGAAAGACTCAAGCCAAGACGAGTACGTGCTATGAGTATTACTATCCATTCTGGACTTAAGACTAAGATTTTAGAAGCACAGGGCGAAGCTTCCAAGGATCTCAAAGCCCCAACTAAATGGCTAAGAGGATTAGAAAGACACTTTGAGCAACGAGATGATGGTGAAATTTACTTCTTTGATCGTATCTGGATTCCATCAGTTGGTGGTGTAAGGAAATTAATCATGGATGAAGCTCATACTTCTAGATATTCAGTACATCCGGGTGCGGATAAGATGTACTATGATCTAAGAGACTTGTATTGGTGGCCTGGTATGAAGAGAGACATTGCTGAGTACGTTAGCAGATGTCTTACGTGTTCTAAGATTAAAGCCGAACATCAGAAACCCTCAGGATTTCTTCAGCAACCAGAAATTCCTGAGTGGAAATGGGAAAAGATAACAATGGACTTTGTCACAAAGTTGCCTAAAAGTAGCAGTGGGCATGATACGATTTGGGTCGTTGTGGATAGATTGACCAAGTCGGCTCACTTCTTACCTATTCGTGAAGACTACAAGACGGAGAAATTAGCAAAGATTTATACCAATGAGATTGTAGCGAGACATGGTGTGTCGGTGTCAATCATTTCAGACCGTGATGGTCGATTCACGACACACTTATGGCAAGCTTTTCAAAAAGTGTTGGGTATGAGACTAGACATGAGTACGGCTTACCACCCTCAGACTGGCGGTCATAGTGAGCGTACTATTCAGACGCTGGAGGATATGCTTTGAGCTTGTGTTATGGATTTTGGTGGCAGTTGGGATACTCATCTTTCATTGATTGAGTTTTCCTATAATAACAGTTACCACACAAGCATTAAGTGCGCACCATTCGAGGATCTGTACGGACGGAAATATAGATCCCCCGTGATATGGACTGAAGTGAGAGAAAGTCAGCTTATTGGACCAGAAATTATGCAAGAAACGACAGAAAAGATTGTTCAAATTAAGGAAAGATTGAAAACGGCTAGGAGTCGCCAGAAAAGCTATGCTGATAAGAGGCGTAAGCCTCTTGAATTCAAGGTTGGAGACCGAGTGTTACTTAAGGTATCTCCATGAAAGGGAGTGGTACGATTTGGCAAGAAGGGAAAGCTAACACCACGATATGTGGGACAGTTCGAAATTGTGGAGCGTGTTGGACCGGTGGCTTATCGGCTGAAGTTACCCCAGGAGCTAAGTTATGTCCACGACACGTTTCATGTGTCGAACCTCAAGAAATGCTTGGCTGAGCCAGATGTTCAGGTGCCTTTAGATAAGATCGAGATTGATGAAAATTTGCGTTTTATCGAAGAGCCTGTTGAGACTGTAACATTCCGTATTTTCAGGTCATTTACGACGTCATCTATTTTACTAATTATTTATTTTCTCGTACGCATTTACTTTTAATTCTTACTATATAGTAAAATCGCGTAAACTAAAAATCAACAATTAAGGTAAACGGACACCAAATGAATTAAAGTTTTCGTCAAGCAAGCAATATATTATTTTTACCAAAGTAATAATCAACTTTTTACATTTTATTTTTATTGGTTGCGTAAAACGTTTACGTTTCGCAATTAAATACATTTAGGCATGTTTACTTTTAATTCTCATTATATAGTAAAATCGCGTAAACTAAAAATCAACAATTAACGTAAACGGACACCAAACGAATTAAAATTTTTGTCAAGCAAGCAATATATTATTTTTATGAAAGTAATAATCAACTTTTATATTTATTTTTATTGGTTACGTAAAGTGATTACTTTTGCGCTATAAAATACGTTTAGCATACCCGGAAACCACAAAACTTTCTACGCTTCAACAATTACCCACTTTTAAACCCAAATACATAATATTAACTCAAATATCTATCCAATATGCTCATATGCCGATTTGGACTCAAAGATACAAAGAAAAATATCATAGGAACCACTTTCTTGTTTTCACAAGGATAATCACCACATTTAGGAACCACAGACCATAAGACCAAAGACCAACCAAAGACCAACAGACCAATAGACCAAAGACCCAAGGACGTTCCTAAGACCCACTCATCTTGTTTCCCATGAACCACGATTACAAACTTTTGAACCAACTAGGCATAATATACTTGATATGTAAGAGTTATTAACACATACATACAAAAAAACACACTGTGTAAAAGATCAAAAAACACTCATCTTATCTCCTCTACAAAATACCACACTCAAAACCCCTTTCAAACTCAATCCATACAAAATTTTCTACATCATATACAAGCCTTCACACATCCTTCCTAAGATATACTAAGGTATTTACAAGCCTTGGTTAACCATTTGCAAGTATTTATCAAAAGAAAAGAAGCAGGTTTTCATTTGGATAATTAGGGTTTTCATTAGTGCAAGCTTGGGTTTTATATCTAAACAAGGGTTTAGATACTTTGGTACATGCCATCATCACATCACGAAAGGTTATCAAAAACCTCATGTCTTTACTTAATCAAATTATGAGTTTATATGTTCTATTTAGCAATATCACCTTAGGATACTTTTAAACATGTAAAACATATTTCTGCTTGTGGTTTAGATTTGAACACTTAACATATGTTGTTGTAGTTTTGATATATCATGAATAAAGGAATTAAAAAGTATGGTAACATGTTTGTTAAAGTATAAAAGGTTCATGTGTAAACTTACTAAATTAGGGTTTCTTTAATAAAGTTGTGATTAAAAGAGAGATTAGAGGACTTACTATTTGAACACAAGGACATACTATGAACTAATGAACCTATTATATGTAATACATAAGATATGAAGCTTTGTAAAGTACTTGTAACAAAGTTGTTAACCAAAAAAGTCTTAAAATCAAGTTTTAAACACATTTCATCAACAACTTCAAAACCTACTGTTTTGGTTCGACTTTTGACACAGCCCCAACATGTTTTTAAAAGATAGTTCATCTCATGACGATTCCAAAATGATAAGAAACTCGAAAAACTAATTTATCACGAAAAAGATACGACGATTTCAAGTTTACGTTAAATATATACTTTTATAAAACTATTTTTATAAAAAAGTTACTATTCACCACAGAAACTTATATTTTTAAAACATCATTAATATGATAAAACTTTTAAATACGAGAACGTACTGGGAAGAATCGCTAAAAACGGAGTTAAAACGAATAAGTTACGACATTTACGAGATTTACGATAACTAAATCTATAAAAATAAATATATAGCTGTTATGAACAGTAAAATCACTATTTTCCATCCAGAAAAAACCAAATTTTGAAATGATATGTTGATAACGCGTCTTAAACACGAAGGCGTGGACGAAGAAACGAAGAAACTCGGACTAAAAACGAGAAAGTTTACGCCATTTTACTAAAGTATACTTATAAACGTTTTTACTTTATAAATATGATTTCACTAAAACGATTAGATGGTGATGTAGCTATATAGAATTATATGTGGTATTAGTTAATCAAAGTACTATATTATTAGGGAGTTTCATAATGAGGCCTCTTCGGGGTGGCGTATCGACGAGTTGTTGGATTTACGATTTAAAGTGTCCTAGCTCCTCATACGTCACTACACGACCTCTTAATTATGATAGCCCGAACGATAGTATGATGAGCTATACGACCTATAAATAATCAAAGTGTTTAGTACTTATACGACCTATATTGGATTAGGTTGCCCTTTGGATGTCCTTCGTGACGCATTTTTTCTATTGTAAATGAATTGTGATTACCATTTACTCTGGTGAGTTTATAGCCCCCCCCTTTTAACTACTTGATTGTTTTTACAAACTTACTGGGTAATTACATTGCTTGTTGTACGATTGACACGAATGTTTTACAAAGTGTATGCTATCCAGATTACTACCTGAATATTATTGCTAAGTTACCTTATTACCGGGAAGTCCCTATTTATCATGAACCATTAATTGCTATTATTGTTAGTGCTAGTGTTGTGGATAGATCTATCAGGACTGACAATCCCCACCTTACTTGGGTCACTAGTTTGATCGGGTGCATTTAACATTGAGAGGTGTTAGGTTGTTGGCAAGCATCCTATTTCTGATTGGGCACAAATCTAGTTTAAGGCTTCGGGTCAGGAAGCTTAGTGGCATAATAAACGTTTTGGACTACTGAATTGTTCAGAGTCTACTATTACTTCGATCTTATGGCGTCTACCCTTTTTAACTCGACAAACCAATGATTTCCATTCAACCTTTGGTGGTTGACTTTAGCATTAAGTTCAGGTCCGAGGGTAGGAAGATCGGAGGGAGCCGGCGGATATCAATGAAGACGGATTCTGTGTTTTATCGAAAGTTTATGCCAACTTTTATTATCTTTAAAACTATAAGGCATCTTTGTTTTATGATGCTTTTGTATATTAAAAATGTAATGTAAATGTTTATGCTTTTTAAACATATGGGACCTAATTTAAGAACTCATGATATTGTTGCTATGACATCGAATGACATCTTATCTTAAAACCAGTCCATTTAAGGGCATTTCCTATATCTTTGATTGTGTAACTTTGACGTAGCAAACCCCATTATTTCCATGGTCCTGCTGCTACCTATTTTTGGGGTGGTAACAAACTGGTCTTATGGCGTGAAGATTTTTAGAGAATTTTATGTAGTGGGAGTCTAGTGCTTATACAGCACTAGATAACACATAGGTGTTTTTATATAGATGGAGGTTGATGAGAAATGATTTGTAGATGCTAAAGCTGAACTTGCTGATTTAAGGGCAACATTCGACGAGTCAGAAAGGTTTGACTTTTATATCATATATATTACACGTATGCTTGAATCTTATAATAAACTAATGGTAGTTTACCGATTCCATTTGTTATATTCAATGTGCCCTTTGAAACTTCTGTATGTAGTTATAAGAAAATTTCTAGCCATGTGCATGGATGTTTTGGAACTCTCAAAGGCCATAAAAACTAAAGGTAGAGAGGCAGAGTCTTATATTTAAGAAATTGAGGTATTTTGCTTGAGCCATGACCTCCATTTTTATTGTTATGCTTTTTTGTTGTTACACTAATATAATCATATCCTTGTGATCAACCATGTTGCATCTTCTCAGACTATCGGTCCCGAGCTATAGCAAGCAGATGCAGACACACAATCACACTTAATGCAAGCAGGGGAATGGAGAGGTTTGATTACAATATCAATGTTATTATTTTGATCTTGCATCTCTTAATAGTTATAGGTTAATTTTGATGTAGCATGCAAGGTATTTTACGTCTGACAGTTCAATGGTTTAAAAATGTAACAAATAGTTGCCTATCATAAGCATTACCTCATAATTCTGTAGTAAAGTTTAAAAAAAACAAAAGGATTAGATAAACAGATCTTTGTTTTCTATTTTTAGATTTTAGTGTTGTGAATTGCTGTAGGTGGTAAATGGTATAATGACCATCACCAGTAACTAAAGATAGCCATAAACAAACACCCCTTTAGGAAACATTAAAACTGTAGCCAAACACCCCTTTAGACATCAATTAAAAACCTTTTTTTTCATGTTGGCTGTTCAAAATTGATAATTATGAGTGATATAATAAGTTCACATGAGTGAATACTGGTAAAATACACATATCCATTTATGCTTAAAATAACCCAATTAAACCCAAAACACAGTGAAAAATGGCAAAAATATACTTGTTTCTGTGTTCTGTGTGTGCAGGTACGGATATATCAGAAATCACAAGAAAACCATCAAAAACAAGCAAGCACGGACACGAGAACGGAAGAGTGTACAAAAGCCGGAAGCCAAAGCCAGAAAAAGTCAAATCTACAGTCAACACCAGTCAATCTTGGTCAACAAAAGTCAACAAGACCCAAAGTGTTTCAAAATAATCCCTCAACTTTCAGAAAAGTCCACAAATGGTCCCTAAACCCTTAATGGGCCTAAAAACCCTAAATTACCATACCCGGATATCATTTAGCCCAAAAGCCCAAACCTTAAGCCCAATTCCTAAATCCATTCACCTTATACTAAACCACAAGGGCCAGTTTTGCAATTTCCAAAACTTAATTATAACTAGAAAAGGAGAAAACAAAGAGAGGGACTAGTCTTGCATATAGGCCAAACTTTAAAACGTATTTACCCCTTTCAAGTTAAAAAATGGGCGGGTAAATTTGTTAACACTATTCATCGTCCCTTCCGTTTCACCAAGCTGTTAAAACAAGGGGCAAATGGAAATTGAAGGGTGAAAATGGTAATTCAAGTGGTCCTCTACATGATGGAAGGGTTAGATTAGTCATCTCCAAGCTCTCATTAAGTTCACTCAAGCAAAGAGCCACGTTGGATAAGGGAGAGCACAAGAGATGGAAGGATTTTACACTAGATCCTCTCACAGAACTAACACAAATGTCTCTATCACGGATTGCCACGCTGGCAATCCGTGTGAAATGGAATTTGATCCAACGGCTCCCATTTACTATCCAATGATTGATACAATGAATGGTGATGATTGAAGGATTGGAGAGCAAGGCAAGAGGACTGGAAGCTTCATCTACAGCCTATAAAAAGGCCTCACTATCACACACTCAAAAAAAGAGGAGTAGCTTTAGAATTAGTTTTTAGCTTAATTTCACTTTTTAGCTTATTTTTTTTACTTTAAAACTTTGTAAATTTTCTTTCAAGCATTGTAACAAGTTTTATGATTAATGATAATTTAGTTTTTTTATATAATCTCTCTTAAGCTCTTTGATTTCATAAGCTTCTTCTTTTCTTATTAAATGTTAAGCTACTATAAGCTCAATTCAGCTCTCAAGAGTCTCTAAGCTCTTGATTTGAGCTTAACCAGTCTTAATCTTACTTTAACAACTAAAATCAGCTTAAATCCTATACCTTACCCTTGCATAATGATGGAAAGCTTTTGGAAGTTGGTTGAAATGGATAACCAAGTGGGACTTATACTCCTAGCTTATTCATAAGCTAGGAGAGCTAGTCCATAAGCTCTTAAGAGCACACAAGCTTCTGTTCTAAGCTGAAGCTGCTTGTAAGTCCTCCTTTACTTTTCTAGCATTTAATTTCTAGCTTTAATAAGTAGTTAGATAGCTTGTTATTTGATATTTGCTTATTTGATCTGCTTAATTGTGTTTTTTGTCATCTAATTGTGCTTAATAGTTAATAGTATGAATCTGTTTTTAGCTTAAGTCTCTTTGAACTTGTTTTGCACTTACTTGTCACTTAAACCTTAAAAATCCAAATATTAGTGAATTAGTGTGGATCTTAGATTTATGTTTAATAAGCTGTTAGATTATGTTAATTAAGGTTAGTATAAGCTATTAATCATCTGGTAACATAGGTTTAGCTGTTGGAATTGAAAAACTTAGCTTAATCATTTCTGTCAAAATCAGTTAAGGAGTGTTTGGCTTAAGTTGATTTGACCTCATAGAGTCAAAGGTACTTGTGCAAATTGTGTGGATTAGCTGAGTTTTCATTATAAACTAATATTGATTCAGTTTTCAGAAGTTAAATTGTTAAAATGAATAAATTAGAGCTTATTTTCATAGTGTCAGCACCAGGGGAGTCTTTAGCTTAGGTTTTGATAGCTTAAGTTTGATTTTAGCTCTTTGAGCTTTTGCTAGTGAGTTAAGTGTGTTCATACACACTCAATAAGTGTAAGTAGTGCAGGATTATCCTCCTTAGATACCTGCACTTTTGTTTTTTTTTCTTTGGTCAATTGAATCAGTACATACTGATTCACATACTCAGCACATGCTGAGTATGTAGTCTGATTTTTAGCCCCAATTTAAGCCAGCAATTGTAGGATTTAGTAGCTTATCCTTTAGTATCTTATAGTATAGATATAGCTTAATATAGATTAGGACTCATTCTTCATTTCCAAACTTATTTGCTATAGTACAATCTAGTTTAAAAGTCACCAAAAAGCTAAAAACTCAAAAACAGTAGTTAGATTAGTATAGCTTTTAAATTTTAAATTCTAGCTTGTAGTATTAGGTTTTATTGTTTAAATTAGTAGCCTATAAGTTGTTTGTCAAGTTTGCAAAAGCTCATTTGCTGTCTTTGCTTTTTGAGCAATTGAGCTTATTAAGTTTTTTGAGCTTATTGCCTTATTTCCTGACTTTGCTCCTTTTATCATCATTTTCAGTTGTCTTCTGTTAGTTTTAGCTCAAATTTCTTTTCATTTATAGATTAAGCATATCATAAGCTCTCAGGATCTTCTTTTACTTTTAAATTTGAGCTTAAATTGAGCTTGTTGCAGCTTATTTAGTCTAACCAAAGGGAAACCCTTAGTTTCTGTAAACAGCTTAATAATAAGCTGTTTAAGAGCTTATTAGTGGGTTTCAGACCATAGTGCTTTTGTTAAAGTTGTTCTCTCCAGCTTTTTCTACAACTTTGGTCTTTTAAGTTTTTTCATTTTAAGCACTTTTTAAATCTCAACTAAATTTTGGGCTTAATGGGCTTGTTTTGTTATTAGTTTTAATTAGTAATTAGATTTGTTTTTATTTAGTTTAATACAAAAAAAATTAGGGCTTTATTTTATAAATTTTCTGCATATTTTCATTTTCTTAGTATAATTTTTATAAATTTTTTTAGGATTTATATTTTATTTTTTTAAGTTTTAATATAGTATTAAATCTTAGAAAAATTCTTCAAAAAAAAACTGTTATTCTGTTTTCTAAAATTTTCTTTGGTCACTATGTATGTTTAGAAATTTGGTTTACATTTTTAGGAGTTAAATTTAGTTTACTTGCCTAATTGTCGCGTTTTATTTGTTTCCCGTCATTTGTTAAGAACTTTAATTGATTTTAATTGCTTGTTTTTAATTAAGTAGTTATAGAAAACCCAATCAATCTTCGAACCCATTCAAATCAGTATCCAATATCAAGTGAGGTTTCAATTTCTCAAATCGTTGGGAAAACGACCCGGGAAATCATACTTTCCGGTAAACATACGTATATTATATATTATATATATATTTTTTAAAGAGTGAATTTTCCTTAGGGAATTTTCTTAATTGCTCTTGTTGAAATATTATATAGTGTATATTCAAGCGTATCAAATTTTTGGCGCCGCTGCCGGGGATTTGAGTTAACGAAATCTCTCGTTTTGTGTTTGTTGATAAGATTTGAAGATCCTTTCGTCCTCGAAAGTTTTATTTTTGTTGAAAATTTTCAAAAATCTAAAAAAAAAATCCTAAAAAATATTTTCTTTTCTTTTTAGTATAGCTATCATATAAAAAAAAAATCAAAAATATAAAAAAATTGTCCTTTTAAAAAACAGAAATTATTAGGACAAAGATGGTAATACGAACACCAACCTATAATACCTTTCAATGGTATTATCATAAATACGTTCCGGCGTGAACTTGAAAAGTTCCCAACTCGAACAAGATTTCACACTTGTTATTAGTGTCTCTACGGCAATACGGCTCACCTTAAAAAGCAATTTTTAAGAGCTACCGTGAAGTAGTTGATTATTTTGTTTAAGTCTCTTTCGTGTAACCGTTAAAATTTGTTGATAAAAAAATCAAAAAAAAAATAAAATTAGTGTAAAATTTTTCTTTTAATTCTAGATTTTTCCTTTTTTTTTCTTTTTAAGTGCATGCGCACTCGCTCGCAAACTCGTAACCATAACCGTCGTCAACAACAACAAACCCTTCCGGTTGTTGTTGAACCTTGTAATTTAGAAGAGCCAATTCCCGGACAAACCATAGTTGCGATGGCGGATCGAACTATGGAGGAATTACTCCGTGCACCCACCGAGGGTTACGGAGAAGCTATTGTTTTACCCGATAATCAATGCCGATCATTTTGAGATCAAAACCTAATTGCTTCATAAGTATCAAGCGAACCCGTTTCATGTTTTAGAAAATAAAATCCTCAAGCACATATTAATATTTTCAAAAGGATAACTTCGACCTTACGATTTAGAAATGTGCCCCTTAAAATGATGTGATTAAACTCATGATTGCTTTCCTATTCGCTCGAGGGAGCCGAAAAACTTGTAACGGGAAAGAACCTCCGAATTCAATTCTAACTTGACATCTCTTACCAAGTTCGATAACCTATTTTCCCCCCTTCAAAAACCACTTCACTTAAGAACAAAATATCTCGTTTTTCACAAGAATTCGATGAATATTATGAACGTGGAACGATTTTAAGGGTATGCTTATTCTTGCCCTCACACGATTTTCAAGTTAACTCAGGTTGAGACCATTTATAAGTTTAACCGAGAATGAACAAGACTCCTTAAATGCCGCGCGGTGGTAAGTTGTTAAGTAAATAACAAAGAACTACAAAAGAAGCTTTGAATATAATTGAAAACAAGTCAAAAGTGCGTTATTCGAGAAACAAAACAAATGCTTCTAGGGGTTAATTCTAGGGAAAATGTTAGCAAAATGGATGAACGAATTGATAAACTTGCGGATCAACTTTGAACCTTAGTCGAGATTGTTTCCTAAAAAGGTTTTGTCACCTCCCGCACCGTTAAGGCGGTTGAGGAAAATGTGCTACTGTGGTGGAGCTCATGCATGGTAAAAATTGACCGGCTACCATAATAACCAAAATGTTGTGCAACCCACGGAACTTAGAATCAACAAGCCCCACCAAATTGAGTTAGTAATCAAATGGCACCACCAGGATTTGCTCCGATGCAAAATCAAAGTTAAAATAGGAATTATAATAATCAAGGTCAAGGGAATAATTTTAATCGAGGGAACAATTTTCAAATCAGGTTTTCAGGTCAAAGTTAACCATGCTTCGAATTTTCAAACCAAGGTTTCAAAATCAACCGTTTCAAGTGCCTAATAACAAGTAAAACTAAGATTTTCAAATATTTTCGAAATTACAAGAAGTCTAATGATCAAACGTTAGGAATTTGCATTACCAAATCACTTCGATGAAAGAGAGTTAAAGAACGAGATACAAACTAGCATCAAGAATCACAAACCGCTTGATGAGTCAAAATAATGCTTTTTCAAACACGTGCAAATAATCTTCAAAACATGTAAGTAGTTTCTTTCAAGCCCAAGCTCACTCGGGTACTCTTCCGAGTAATACGATTCCTAACCCGAAAGGCGAGATGAAAGCAATCACTACCCGAAGTGGTATAGCTTACGAGGGACCCTCGAATCCAACTAAACCTTCCCGAAAAAGGTAGTGAAACGAGAGACCGAGGAAATAACGGATGAGGAGCAAAATAATTTCCAAGGAAGTACCGCTCAAATCCCAACCTCCGTTATCCCTAAACCAATTCCGAAACCCGAGATTCCAAAGACTTTACAAAATCAACCTCCGAAACCCCAGGAACCCAATCCGAAGACGTTACCTAAGCAAGTAATTCCTTACCCTATAAGATTGAGATCAATCAAAAGAATCGAGAACAAGCTCATACCAAAAAGAATTTTTTTTTCAAAATGTTTCAAGATTTGCGTTTTGGATATAATGTCTTGCGGATGCTTTTGTTTATTAATGCCGAGATTTTCTCCTACAGATTTAGGATTTTTAATGAATAAAGAAAAGTTGCATCCGAATTAGTGAAAATTCCATGAACAGAAAGTGCTTCCGGTGCAATGCCTCCGAAAAGCTTCCCGAAAAGTCAAGGAGATCCGAGAAAAATTTCTATATTCCTGTTAATTCCCTGGAATGGAGATATGGTTACGCCATTTTTTTTTTTTGGGCCGATCTGGTGCAAGCATAAATCTAATAGCCCCTTTCGATTGGAAAAAACGTTTGTTCGGCCCAACTTCACGACTCAATGACTTGGAGTTAGCGGACCGATCCATAACTTACCCTAAGGGTGTAGCCGAAGACGTCCTACGTGAAAGTTGGAAAATTCCACTTTCCTGCCGATTTCGTAGTAAGTCGAATTACGAGCTGATCCTCGATACCTCATATACATGAAGGTCATTTTTGAAAACCGTCGTACCTTAATTGACGTTTATGATAGAGAAATACGCCTCCGTGTTGATAACTAGAGCCGTCACTTTACACATTTAGACCAAACATGAAATATTCCTCTACGAATGACAAATCGGTAAACCGAATTGACATCATTGATGAAATATTTGAGGATAATGATTCCGGAATTATTAGATTTCCTATGAGATTTTTTCAAGTGGCAATCCCGCCATCGACATCTGAGCCGATTTACTTCTGATATTACATTGGAAGAAAGCATGCTTATTCTTTAATGACAAATCAATCTCTTTGGAAAGTGATCATGATGATGTGTGATCCTGAGGAAGAGAACATTTATGTCTTGAACAATTGTAAAATGATGACCGTTTCAACTTCTTTCGATGGCCTTAAGCAAAGTGAAGTTACTGAGGCCCAAATCTTCAATTAAGAGCCACCAGAATTAGGAATTACAGACTTACTACTCACTTAGAATATGCTTTCTTGGAAGAAAACGATAAGTTACCGTCATCATAGCAAAAGGTTTAAAAAACGATCAAAAAGAAGCTCTCATTAATGTTCTTAAATCTCATAAACGTGCCATTGCTTGGAAAATAACCGATATCAAGGGTATCGACCCTCGTTTTTGTACTCATAAGATTTTGATGGAAGACGATTGTAAACCATCGGTGCAAAGTCAAAGACGGGTGAACCCGAAAATTCATGAAGTCATTAAGAAGGAGGTGATTAAACTTCTTGATGCCGGAATGATATACCTATCTCCAACAGCCCACTGGGTTAGTCCAATCCATTGTGTCCCTAAAAAAGGAGGAATGACCGTCGTTGTCAATAGATGAAGAGAATGAATTAATTCCGACACGTCTAGTTACCGGATGGAGAGTATGTATCGATTATAGGAAGCGTAACGAAGCAACGCGTAAAGATCATTTTTCCCTCTCCCGATCATGGATCAAATCCTTAGAACGTCTAGCCGCAATGAATTCTATTATTTCCTTAATGGTTTTTTCAGAATATTTCAGATTCCTAATTTGATCCCTAAAGATCAAGAAAAAACGAATTTTACGTGCCCATACGGTACTTTTGCTTATCGTCGTATGCCATTTGAATTATGTAATGCTCCTGGAACCTTTCAACGTTATATGATGGCGATTTTTCACGATATGATAGAAAAGACAATAGAGGTGTTTATGATTATTTTTCCGTTTTTCTAATCTTTAACGAATGTTAAAAAAGATGTGAAGACCCCAATCTGTCCTATGAATTGGAAAAATGTCATTTCATGTGTTAAGAGAAGGTATTGTTTTAGTCTATAAAATATCTAAGTCACGAATTGAGTTCGTCCGAGCAAATCGATGTGATTTCTTAAACTCACCTCATCCGATCTACCGTTAAAGGAGTTAGAAGTATTTTATGCTCATGCAGGATTTTTACCATCGTTTTATTTCAGACTTTTTCAAGATATTCTAGACAATAACTCACCATTCTTGAAAAAGCCACACCGTTTTGGTATTTTCTCAAATTGTATCAATCTTTCGCAACCTTAAGAAGAAGCTTACGGAAGCTCCGTCTTTAGTTGTCCCGGATGAATCTACCTTTCGATTAATGTTGTGAGATGTAACGATTTTGGGATTGGTGCGGTCATGGACAACGAAGACGAAGCATTTTCAATCAATTCATTATCTAGTAAGACCATGACGACAGCTCAAATTCATTACAACTACAAACGGAGAAGGAGATGCTCCCGAAGTGTATTCTTTTTAAAGTTTTGGCATATCTTGGTTTATCTAAAAAGCATTGTTATACCGACCATTTCCGCGTGAAATACTCATGAAACAAACAAGATGCCAAGCCAAGTTGCCTTCATGGGGTGTTATATAACAACCCACAATTTTTCATAAATGTAAATATCCAACTATTAAAGTAAGATGATGTACAATCTATCAATTATATAGAACTCACCGGTGTTCAGGAAATTTTTTCCGCTTATTACATTACATTACTTTGGTCCAATATCTCAATATGCAATATTACCGTCATAACTCAAGTAACTGACTCGACAACCTACTTACTACAATCCTATCTTCATATATGTCAAGCAAACATCACAATATGTCAAGTCAATATCATCATATCCTTATTACAAAGTACATTATTCCTATAATGTACCATTCACAACGTTATATCAAAACAGACTTTAAACCGTTATCTGATGCCTCTAAACCCTAATTCCATGAAGGATTAACATCTAAAATGAATGCACAAGCTACTAAAGCATATGTACAAGCAATATAATATCTCATTTGTAATATAAAATCTCTTCAAGTCAAAGTACAAGTCTCTAAAAGTTCAATGTACAAGTCATTAAGCATGATCTCCAAAATAGCCGTTTACCTCCGTTTTCATTCTAATTTCTTCACCACAACTTGTGTACAAGCTACTACACTCATTTTACAATATATAAACCCTAAATATTCCATTCATAAGCTTTCATACATCTTTTTGCACTCAAAACCCTAATTTAAAAGTCAGAAACCCTAACCCGAGCTAAATACTACACAATGACCCGTTTCTTCATTTTAATCCATTTTAAACCTTAACCAACACTCAAATAAGTTGCAATAACTTATTTTACAATCATATAAATCCTATTCAATCATTATTTCATCATTACTTCATCATTTTACTTCACTTGTACGTAAAACATATCCTAGAAACCCTAAATGTACCTAATTGGTTCATTTAACCCGTTTACTCGTTTTAAACCATTCTAATCCCAAATAACCAACCAAGGGCCATTGTAAACTCATAAAATGAGTTTAAAAATCATTATCTATCATTAACTTGGCAATGTGCAAGAAATCAAAGCCTAGAAAACCTTAACGAATCTAGAAAACCCTAATTATGCCCTAATTATCATTTTGACCCATTTATTCATTTTCTACCCATTTTAACTCAAACCACCTATCAATTATTATTATTTATCCTTAATATACTACCTAGGATCAATAATCTATCAATCTTGACCCAATGTACAAGAAATATAAACCTAGAAAGTCAAGAAAACCCTAAACGAGCCCTATTTGAACCCGTGACCTCGTTTCTTCAATTCTAATCCGTTTTAACCCAAACCAATTGCTAATCTTTGCTAATTACTTTAATACCAGACCTTAACAACCTATTTCATCTATCCTTAATCATTATAAACACAATGTACCTTGGAAAGACTCTTGAAAACCATGCCGAGCCCAAAACAGACCCGCGGCTAAACTTGACCCATTTTGACCCATTTAAGACCCATCCATGTGCAAGATACTTACATAAACTCCTTCTAGAAACCATTAATTAGCTTACCCACCTCCTTATACATTTCCTTGGTCAAAAATAAAGCCACATGACCCCCTTGATGACTCATTTCAGCCGCGGCTGAAGTACCACCACAAACACCCTTCTAGTTGCTTTCTAGCATCCATGACTCATCCATACTCAGCCCCTAGCTTCACCACATCATGTACTAGACTTTCCAAGTGTCTCACATCAGATTCATGAGCTTCCTTAACCTCCTTGATCTCAAACTAGTATAAATAGAGCTAGAAACCTTCTCATCCCCCACTTCCTCCTCTATAACCCTTCATAGTAGCAACTCCTTGCTCAATATTAATTCTAATAGATCTTAAGAAGTCTCAAGTACAGAAAGGAAGCAAAAGAAACCAAGAAACGAAGCCCAGGAGTCGTTGTTCTAGGCGTACGAAGCCGAAAGTCCTGATTCTGACCCGTTTTCAAGCTATAAGCTCAAACCAGGTTCTCTAAGCTTATATTCTGCTCATGTAACGTTATAATGTTCATATGATCTTGCTAAAATCATAATATAAAGCTTTGAACTCAAAAACCTAAGTGTTATGCCTTTTTGATCCAAAACCGTACACCCGAAACCCTAATTTCATGTTTTAACTTAAACTATGTGGCTAAAACTATAACATTTGTTATAATCAATCCTAATAAGCTATTATAATGTTAAAATAAGTACTTTGATAAGTTATAAGAGAATTTGACCTTAAAATCCGCGCGTTTTCATTTTGAAACCCTAATTTGACCCGTTTTACCTTTTAGCTTAACAAATCGTTAAATTAAACTTATGTTACGTTAAATCTTCATATTTTAGTTTATTATAACTTATAAATGACTATTGAAATGTTAAATTAAGCTTGCATGGCAATTTGGACATGTTTTATAATTATAATCCATGCAAGGGGTATTGATGCAGGCCTAAGTGTTGAAGAACAAGCCCTTTTGTTTCTAAAGGCACAAGACCGTGTGAAGGAAAAGGCCTAGAAGTTTCGTGATGCATAGTCAAAGTCAAAACATTGACTTTCTTTAACTTTATTTAAGTTTTTTTGTTTGGCAATAAACATTGATTAGGAAAGTATTTAATTTCTAATCAATTATAAATTTAGGATTAGGAAAGTCAAATCAATCTTTATTTAGATTGATTCTAGTTTTCCTATAAATATAGAGTCTTTTCTTTGTATTGGATATATCTTTGAGTTTTAATCATAAAAGCTTTGCTTTGTTCTTGGCGGTTTGCTAAGATTCTCTTAATAATCGGTATTCGTTTGAATCAACGGTTATTGGAGTTTGCTTAATTATCGGTATTCTTTTGAATCAACGATAGTTGAAAGATTGTTTCTGGGTATTCGTAGAATCAACAGATCCAATTTATTTATCTTGTTTTATTTCGCTACATCAGTTTGTTACCGTTTTATCACGCTACATCAGTTGTTACCGTTTTATTCTTCCTTGGAGGCATCTTAACAGGAACTTCGGCTCTGATACCAACTGATGTAGCGAAATAAACGGGGTAACAAATTGATGTAGTAGATAAAAGAGATAAGTGTTGAAGAACAAGCCCTTTTGTTTCTAAAGGCACAAGACCGTGTGAAGGAAAAGGCCTAGAAGTTTCGTGATGCATAGTCAAAGTCAAAACATTGACTTTCTTTAACTTTATTTAAGTTTTTTTGTTTGGCAATAAACATTGATTAGGAAAGTATTTAATTTCTAATCAATTATAAATTTAGGATTAGGAAAGTCAAATCAATCTTTATTTAGATTGATTCTAGTTTTCCTATAAATATAGAGTTTTTCTTTGTATTAAGATATATATCTTTGAGTTTTAATCATAAAAGCTTTGCTTTGTTCTTGGCGGTTTGCTAAGATTCTCTTAATAATCGGTATTCGTTTGAATCAACGGTTGTTGGAGTTTGCTTAATTATCGGTATTCTTTTGAATCAACGATAGTTGAAAGATTGTTTCTGGTATTCGTAGAATCAACAGATCCAAATTTATTTATCTTGTTTTATTTCGCTACATCAGTTTTGTTCCGTTTTAACACGCCTACTCAGGTGATATATCATAAATTTCAGAACTATAACTAAAGGACTAAACTGTCATTTTATCAAAGTTATAACTATAGGGGTCATATATGTTCACTTTTTAAAGTATAAGGTTTTCTTGGAATATTAATAAAAGTTAAGACCAAAGTTCGTAAAAATGCAACCCCCCAGAGGGGTCCCAACTTTGCAGTTTTCCAACCCTAGGGTCTAAAATGTAACATTTTGAAAAAGTATAAAATCATATCAAAACATACCAGACATAACTTAATTAACGCTCCATCTGCTTACCATCTCCAGATATTGAAAAAAATGCTAAAACTCTTATTTCTAATCCTAAAATCAATTCATGCATCGATGTGCTATCAAAAATCATGTCCAATCCATATCATACCACAATACTAGGTAGCTTCATCTTTAGAAGTATTATCTTGGTATAACGTTTTTTTGTCCTGAGATGTTAGAGGTTTACGATTTTAAAGTGCCTTAGCTCCACAAACGTTTACTGAATGACATCAAACTATGATGGCCCGAAACGTGTTAGATAATTTATTATATCAAGACCAACATCGATTACCAGAAAACATAATATCTACAATCAAACTAAAGGACAAAAAAAACTTGCCATATATTAACCCAGTTTGTCTGTGGATTGCCTGTTTGAGCCGTTACTTGCATTCCCTAAAAATTTACAACATTAGCTTATCAATTTCCCTATAACTGTTCAGGTGAATTCATAGCCTCGCATTTCAATCTTTTTATAAACCCGCGAGGAGATACATGCTATAAACATGAATGCAATTATTTCTACATGCTATTCAATTTACTATTGCCTAAGTAACTACTTTGCCTTTTAATACCCCAAAATCATGAACCGTTAATTACTCTCCGTAGTAAGCGCGAATGATGTGAATAGATCTATTTGGAATGGACTCCCCGTTGGTGTATCCAGTAACGATAACCAATTGCACATCATTAGAAATTATGCGGGTATTTTGGCAAAGGTGCCCGCAGGGGCAATATTATCATTATAACCTAAGCATCGGATTCATGGAGCTAATGGCAATACTAAACTTATGATTTCAATACTGGGTGTCAAACAACCGTAACCAAAATTATCGTCATTATGCATTCAAATTATATTACTTAAACCTATGGATTCACTCAACCTTTGTGTTGACTTTTTAGCATGTTTATCTCAGGTAACTAATGGCACGGAGTGGCGAGGACATGACGATGGAAAAACCATTATCATTCAAACTTTATTGTATAGATTTTGGGAACCTCTCCATTTGTAAAAAAACATCTGAAGAAATAATGAAATGATAACTTATTTTCATAAACGACACTTTTTGATCCGTTTCTCATGATTATGACTTGTTGTACCTTGAAATAATACCCCAGATTAGCTTCCGCTGCTATATGTAAGAATTGGGGTGTTACAAAGGTGGTGACAAGGAGGCTAGCATGGTGGTGACAAGGTGCTAAGCAAGGTGGTGAAAAGGTGTGGAGTGTGTTTACAGGTAAGGATTTTAATCTTAAACAGTTAAGCTAGATTCTGTGGTTTAAGGGTTTTCGAGTTTAGTGTTCAGGATTTTAGGATGAGTTAGGGTTAGAATTTGGAGGGAAATGATGTTTTAATGTTGTGCTTTAGAAGCTTGTAACTTGTGTTAAAGAAGTGGTACAAAATTCCTATAATAATTAGAGGGAAAATGGCTAGTTTGAATGTTGTGCTATATTGGGTTGTACTTTGGGCTTAAAGGAGTTGTACAATGGTTTTGGAGGGAAACATAGTTTGAATTTTATGCATTGATAACTTGTACACATGCCTTATAAGTTTGTACATTTCAATTGAATGGAAACATTACATGTAATCGAGGTTTTGATATAAATTTTAATGTATACTGTCCGTTTTATCTTAAAGTAAACTACTTATAGACCTGTGGATCACGGGAAGTGTAGTAGAAATAATCAATAAAGATCGTTAAATACGTAAGAACTTATATTTGTAAGAAGTTACCTTCAAAAATAGTGGTAAGAAAAACATGAAGGTAAACAAGTTTCGATAATATATGAAAGAAAAAATCAGATAAAAAATAAGTGCATTATTAGATAAACATTTGAGTTGTAACAATTAAATAAATAAATTCATACTTTATAACCAAGTCTGTGTTTTTTGAACACGTTTAACTTAATCAGTTGCTTAATAATATTTCTCAATAACATTATTAAAAAAACAGGACTCTTACTTTTAACGCAAGTGTGTGGTTTGGAACACCCTGAGAAGATTATTAATCAATAAGATAATTCTGATGAGAAAATGGATTTGAATCATGGCTGGCGCCACTTCATTTTTATCTATGATAGTCGCAACTTAAGTAAGCCATTGAAAAATTCACCAACACATATCGTTTAAAGTGTCCACAACTTCATTCGTTTGAGCAAGAATGGCCTTTTCTTAGATATATGACAGATCATTTATGTTATCTAAACTGTTTGGATAAGTAAAATCGATAATAGATGTTACCTGGTGAGCCGCATGTATAAGAATTTGTCATTTACATCTTCAAAACCTCTCTGTCGTTTCGTTTTTTGCAGTCCAATGAATAAGGTAATTTACGTAAATCATGTTCCTAAAATGAGTGATAGTAAGATAACATAATTAGGAGAATTTTAACCAAAAAAAAGAACGGTGCAAATGGTCGTTACCTTGACTATTCACATAAAAAGTCACCCATATCAACTCATAACACAATATTACCCAAATCAACCTAACAAAATACCCTCAACCTATTACAATAAATCGCCCAATTGCCGCGTTACACAAAACAAGTTATAAAAGAGACACATATGAGGGTTATACCATTAGAAATCGATATCCCACAATAGAAAAATCTAATGGTAGACTGAAAGTAACACAACAGTATAAATCAATAAGATTTTAACACAATTGAAGCTTACATAGAGTATTTGTTTGAATCGAGGTTATGTAATCAACAGTAGATGACTATGATTCTGCAAAAAGAAAAGTGAATAAAATTAGTTTAACCTAAATCCAAATCAAAACAACATGTAACATGTACGAATGACTCGAGTTTCTTATGTATTTGTTTTTTAATCAGTGTTAGAAGAGAGATGATTTAAATTGTGTAGTTAAGGAATCCCTAATGATTAATCTAATTGGTGGTAATTAAAGCATGTTCTTTTAAAGGTTGTAAAAACCAAAGAGTGTAAAGAAGATCAAATGTTGGGAAGGTTTTTGAATGTGTTTTAAAAATTAAACAGCGATTGATGTAATTGAAAGTGGCGGATTATTTGAATTGACAAATAAAAGAACGGTGCAATATGGTGTTACCTGACTATTTACTCAATCACCCATATCAACCCGGTATATAAAATTACCCATATTACCCGTTACAGAAAATCGCCCATATTTGCTCGAATCAAGGCTATGCGAATCACAATAGATTGACCTATGAAGTCTGCAAAATAAAAAGTAAGAATAAAATTAGTTCAACCTATATCCAAATCATAACAGCATGTAATACATGTACGATTGAATATGTTGCTTAATATAATAGTTATTTGAATCAGTGTATTCGAGAGAGATTGGTTTCAATAGGGTTAAAAAGAGATTTTTTATAAATATGGAAATGTCTGTATTATTACTGTTAAAGAGAGATTGGTTTAAAATAGATTTGTTGAAGAATAATCAATTAAATGAATAGGTTTATGAATGCATTTTTGAATATTATAATGTTAAATGACACCGATTATTAATATGCAATTTGTAACTGATTGTGGAAGCGTGTAGAAGAAGAATCCATTAATGGTAGAGTTTTTAAATCTTTAAATATTATAATGTAATAATAAACCGATATATATAATATGAATTGTAACTGATTGAAGAAGAGTTTAAGAAAAGAAAAAAAGTTAATGAAGGTATGAAATGCGTTTTTTAAATATTATAAAAAATAATTTGAAATCGATGAAGAACTTAATGCATGGTTTGATTGATGGTGCAAATATTGTTTATACATTTATGGTAAAATAAGGTAGACCACATAAGAAAATTTACTGGGATAATTAATTCCTTATGCTTTGAAAGTTGTAAAAAAGCTTATTTTAATTTATTACATAGTAATCTATATAGAAAGATATAGATATAAGATATTACGAAACCAAATTATATTGATTTGATTTAAAACAAACACATCAAAGTAGATAGGTGTCAATCAAAGATCAATTTGAATTAAATTATTAGGTTTACACCATAAACATAAAAATAATCGTAAATAATATAAATCAAATGGATTTCATACAACTAAAGTTAACATAGAGTAATTTGCTGCGAATCAAGGCTAAATGCGAATCACTATAGATGGACCTAAGAAGTCTAACAAAAAAAAAGTAAGAAAAAATTTAGTTACAACCTAATCCAAATCACAACAACATGTAATATACATGGATACGTATTTCGAATATGTTCATATATCATATTTTTTTTGAATCCCAGTGATAGAGAGAGATTGCTAATATGGTGTTAAAAGAAAGATTGGTTATTAATATGGAATTGTAACTGATTGTAGAAAAGTGTAGAAGAAGAATGAATCAATTAATGATAGGTTTTGAATGCGTTTTGAATATTATAAAGTTAATTGAAACCAGATTATAATATTGAAATTGTAACTGATTGTAGAAGAAGTAAGAAGAAGTGAAAATCAATTAATGGTAGTTTATGATTGCACTTTGGAATATTAAATCTGAAACCGATTATTCAGCATGAATAGTAAACTAAATAAAGAAATTGTAGAAGAAGAAATCAATTTAATGGTAGGTTTATGAATGCATTTTTTTAATATTATAATGTTAATGGAAACTGATGAATATTTTTAATGCCTGTTTTTAATGATAGTGCAAATAAGGATGTTGTACATTTGTGGTTAATTAAGGTAGTCCACATAAGAATCAATTAATGGTAGGGTTAGATTTTGGAGGGAAATGATGTTTAAATGTTGTGCTTTGGAAGCTTGTAACTTGTGTTAAAGAAGTGGTACGAAATTCCTATAAAAATTGGAAGGAAAATGGCGAGTTTGAATGTTGTGCTATATTGGGTTGTACTTTAGGCTTAAAGGAGATGTCCATGGATTTGGCGAGGAAACATAGTTAAATTTTTATGTCATTGATAACTATGTACACACCCTTATAAGTTTGTACATTTCAATAGAATGGAACTGTTACAAGAATCGCGGTTTTGATATAATCCCTTAATGTATAAATCCGATTTATAATAACTGTTATGAAAGGAACATTAAATAGATAACGTAAATGGTAAAAAGAGTTTAGACAAATTGCTTGACATATTAAACGTTTAACTTGATATAAAGTTGATGAATTTGCATTGGTAGTTAGTGTGACTCGTTTTCTTTGTAAATGTAAAGTAAGTTACATAATGGATAGAATTGAAAACAAAAAAATTTTAGTGAAAAAGGTTTCTATTAAACCTAATATATGAATAAATACAATGATGAAATTGTAGAAGTTGTTACAAAAAAAAAAAAAAAAAAAAAAGTAGTTGATCACTTGTAATGGATTATTTAACAAATATAATGATCAAAGAATATAAAAGATAAAAGATGTATGTGAAAAATATTTGTCAATAGTTGTTTGAAAATGAAAGCTTAAGGTTGCTATTTATAAGCAAACCTTTGAAATTCAAATCTGTCCCAGACAGCTGGTCCGTGCGACTCACGGATCCACCATATGGCCTAGATTCGTCCCTTGTATTTGGTGGATCCGTGGGTGGAGCTGGGACAACATTTGTCATTTTATGATTAACCCTAAATCTATACAAAATATTGTTTTGTACTTAATAAAACTAATTTATTAGATTCTTCTAGAACAAAATATTTCTTATCACCAATAAGAATAGATTTTACTAAATTTGAAGATTTGAAAAGATTAAAAATATTGTTTTCCATTATTGGTTTAATATTATTTTGTCTTACATGAGTTAATAAACTAGCTATTAATTAATCATGTGTTAACTTAAATCATTTGATTAGAAGGGTTTATGCAAATGATAACATTTTTCTTTGGTCATTAACTATGTTTAATAATGTCATATTCATACTTTAAGTGATTTGTTGTCGTCAAGTAAACTTTCGACTAAGTAATTTGTTTACGTAAATTTTTACGTAGTATGACATTATATTTGTTATTATCAAAACATGAAGATCATTACATCATAAATAAATTGTTTTTGCGAGAATAATTGTATTAACAATGTCCCCTTTTTGATGATGAAAAAATATAAACTCATGCTTATAAAATTTACTAACTAAGTATGTTATAGATGATTTTACATATCTTCTCCCCTTTTTTGTCGAAGCAAAAAGTGTTGTAGAGGCGGTCCTTGCACGTCTTGTTTTTGACGAATGCTAAGTCACTTTGTTACGAATGCAAAGTAAAAAAAATAATGACTAAGTTGCAAGTGCTCCCCCTTGCTTGGGGCACCAAGGAATCGAGCTATGGATGCGTGCTACAAAACAAAGTTAGTAGATAATAAAATATATATATGACAACCACATATGCACACATATAAACATCCATCATTAACACAACAAAATGAAATAATGTTAAATCCATTATAAGGGATAAAACATAAAATTTGGCGTTAAAACCATTACACAATAATCTTAGTCTAGAAAAAGCAAACACTTAAAGACCCTAAATCTTGGGATAAATATCATTTTCCCATATAATCCAAGGGGTGAGGTAAGATTGCTTTGCGGCTAATGTGGAAAGTAAGGTGTGTGTGATGAAGAGCCAAGGTGGTGTCGAATGTATAAGAACATATAGTTGACACGGTTTCAAGTCATTAGATTTCATGCCATGTGGTGCTACAACATAGTAGACAAAACATGTAGTGAAGTGAGGCAAGTCGTATAGAATTAACAAAATCCAGATGTTTGGAGATTGGGAAAATCTGTGATTTCAAAGAATTTTAGTGGTGGATGAGAATGGTGAATGTTTTCAAGTGGAGGCACATAGTTGTGGATGGAGAGTGTTAGTGTTAATGTTAACAAAACAAAGGTGTGTTGATGGTAGTGGTTCAAAATCTAGGTGGGATTTTGAAAACCGATAGGTGGTACGACTTAATTTAAAGGTTTGTTTTAAGTGGTAAATTATTTAAATTTTTTTAAAACACGTGTGGTGGAGATGGGATTAAACTGGTCCCCGTGTCTAATTATTCATGGTTTGAGCATAGGATCATTTGTGATATTTGTGTAGTGGAGAAAGATCTAGAGGATAGAGTTTAATCAGAAATGAAAAAATGAATTTTGGTGTAGGTGCAACTGAGTTGGTGTCAAGAACCCTTAAGTGATGATGATGATGTATAAGTGTTGCACATCTTCCTAGAGATGAGATATTTATGGAGCATGTGGTGGTGAAGCGGATTTCTTTTCTAGAATGTGGGTGAAGTAGTTCACTCATGTGGTTGTATCCTCACTTAGGATGTGTGATTTTAAACATATTTGGATACTATTGCACTTAATCTTGTGGATTTATTCTTTGGAAGTTTAGTGAATTTTGTTTTGGATATGACTAGTCATGGTGTGAACTACTTTGGAAAGAATGATATGTAGAGAATTGTGGAGAAAGGTGTGAAGAACATGGTGTATATGAGTGATGATGATTATGAAGGTGAAAGATGGAGAAGTGGATAGTATAATGGTCCATGGATAATATGTATAACATGTTTATATCCAAGGTTTATTTAGATCTCAAATAGTATCATATAGCATGGTTATAAGATAAAGTAGAAAAAGTTAAAAATCAAGAAAATTCGAATTTTAGCACCTGGACTGGTGAGCCACGGATCTACCATATGGTGGATCCGTGGATCGCAGGTTTTAACCAAAACGCCCAGAACAATCATTTTGGCAGCTCCGAACCGAATTAATCATGCAAGCATCAATATGCTTCAACAATCATTAATACGAATAAACCAAAATCCATAAAACAAAAAGTGTGTACGAAGTTTCCACATACATAGATCAAAGATTTCAATTCATCATATCCTAATAAGGAAACCATAATTAAAGATGCAAATTACCACGTACATCAGTACACATAGGCATAACCACAATCATGATCAATTTGTTACTCCAAGTACTTGGTTATGGTGCCAACATAGCGGTTCAAGCATTTAAACATTCCTCTCTTCTCACGTTGGCTTTGGTTAGATCCTCACTGTCGGATAGTTCATCATAGAACTTGAGAAAAGATGGTGCTTCATTATCATTGGACGATGAAGAGGAAGAGGAGATTACCAAGGAAGAGACAATCGTCTTTCCCTTTTCCTTGCTAGGATTCTTTAACACCCCCAAATTATCACCAGCGGAATATACAACCTTGGTGATTAATTCATAGTTTACAATTGCATAAAGATATAAAAACGACTCGAAAAGAGGCCGTTTTAAAAACATGTGCCATTTAAAGAAATTATCAGAAGTAATATAACAAACGCCCCAAGAATAGTTTACCAAATTTCATAACAAAGTTTCCAAAACATTGATTAATTAAGTTTCTCAAATGGTAAAAAAATACAGTTCGTAAAAACGATTAGCGCAGACTCCTCGTACACAGCATCCTTCACCCTTGATTACCTGAGATAAACATGCTTAAAAAGTCAACAAAAATGTTGAGTGAATCCATAGAGTTTGTAAGAGAAAAAAAGAAGAACACAAGTTTTTTGTCAACGTGTGAAGCTTCTTGTACGGACAAGCCATTAATCAGTTTTCTATTGCAATAAGCTCATGACCACTGAAGCCCTGACGTTAACGCCTTAACATTGTATGAGTAAATTCTTGATGCCCCAAAACTAGGATTATTAGCCTTATACCCTACTATCCAACATACAAATTGCCCTTTGACTGGATGCACAAAGGAATGATTCTCCCCCCAGACAGGGCTGTCCAAACCCAATATTATCTAATTGTACTTGTAACATAGCGCATACGCCATTATAGGGTAAGTAACAGATTCATGAATAGAGGGTCTTTTGGCAATAGCTACTTATGCAATTAATCTCATATATCTTGATCCAGCATACCAAAAAGTTCATGTTCTCATTTATTAACAAGCATGATCTCCCTCGCGGTTTTTATACATACAGTTAAAAAGTATGAAAGGCGAGGCTATGAACTCACCGTAAGTAGCAATAAGATCAGAAGTATTATGAGTCAAGAATGAGCCAGGAAGAGATTCCTAGGCACCTCCTAAAAACGTGACGCGATTAATCCGTAAGAAAGGTAATAATACTTAAAAATTAAAACAAGTGTTCATTAGAGTTTTTTCCAAGATAACATGGAATTGTCACTAGAACTTTTCGCTCAATCCTTTTTAATACCCAAATTGCATGTGACCTAGTCTATAGGCAAATGAATATCTCCCAAGATTTTTCGCTATCTAACTTTAATTTATCACGGTGTACTATACGTTTTACAATTTTTAGACTAGACGTAAAAACTAGGTTTCTGAATTTGACTTAACTTCACGGACTCATATCTCCTAGCTCACAAATGTTCTATATGTGAGCTTACACCATGAAAGAATCATTTGTGTCTAGTATCCCAGGAAAGTTAGTCTGAAAATTTCAAAGTCTCCGTAACTATGTGAAAAGACCAATTAACCCCTGGTTGTCCAAAATAAAAAAAGAAGTGAGCAAATTTTTTACCCTTTACCAAAATGGCCATAAATCCCAAACCAAGATAGCAATGAAGGTGAGGTCAAAGGATATGGTTTCCTTATGATGTCTACTACTGACCCAATTAAAAAGATCTATTATTTTATGGCAAAAATTTGGAGTTTAACTCGTATTCCAAACACATGTCCAGATTTGACCTATTTTCTTGTTTTGGCCATAACTCACTCATCCTAAGGAGTTGGTTGAGCATCCAACTATCCTATGATGCTAAGACATGTATCTTTCCAGCCATTTAATTTAATCATAGTCTCCAGGCCAAATATTTTTAGAAAATCACACGTTTTGCTACTGTTTTCAAAACAGTCCCAATATTTCAATTTAAAACCCTTTTAAACATCATTTTAATTCATCTAAGACCTAACCCAATGCCATAACTAATCTAAAACACCCTCAAGAACATAATCACATATATATTCTCAGAACTTAAACATCCATTTTCATGGATTAAAATTAAAGAAAACAAGAAATAAAAAGATAAGATTAATAAAAGAAAGATTAGGGCTTACAAAAAGAGATTTAGGCTAGAGAATCAAACAAGAACACCCTCTTTTCTTGTGTGGGCTGATTCGAACCAAGGACCACTAGATTAACAAGCTTTTAATCTTCTTCTATTGAGGATAATACTCTCCTAACAAAACCCCAATCAAAACCCTCAAGAAAACCTAAGAAAACAAGCCCTAAACTCCTTTAAATCTTCTTGAAATTGCACCAAACTTTGCAAGAGGCTTTTGGGATGGTGTAATAGTGGAAAAAGGAGTAGGAAAATTTTGTGAGGATGGTGGTGGTGGCAAGGTGGTGTACGGCAGCAAGCAAGGAGAAGAGAAAGGAGAGAAATTTTTTGAAAATCTTGTGAAAATGAAAAGGTTGCATGTGTGGGGAAAAGAGAGGTATGAGTTACAGTTAGTAGAAAAAATGAAATGTGGTATGAGTGGGGATAGGGAAGCCGAGCTTTAGGGCCTTGGGGAGGAACAAAAAATTTTTTTTGAATTTTAGTTTAATAGTTTTAAAAATTAAGTATAAAGTAAAACGGTTAATTAAGAAAAAGCAAGGTTTAAGGTAAAAACCGAGTTATTAGCAAGAAATTAACGTAAATGCAAATCAAACGGAAAATGAAAATATGTGTAAATAATAATCATACGGGAAATTATTGAAATATTAAATCACTTACGATGTGAAGACGGAATAGATTTTCTAAATACGGCTTACGCAAAGCTAAAACCGATAAGAACTAACTAAAACGGGTAAACGAAAAATTAATAACATTAGCTTAAATTGTAAAATTAATTAAAGTCCTCAGAGTATATGGTGACCTTAATTACGGAATTTTACATCCTTCCCTCCTTAAGGGAGCGCCGTCCCGGTGCTCGATTTGCCTTATCCGTTCTTTGACCGCTTGAAAAGTGTTTGTTGGAGGGGAAACTTGTTCTCAGTTGACCCACTTTTCCCTATGTAAAATTCTGGTCCTCACGCTAGTTTCCAACGAACCATGACTATTGGTAACGGCCTTTGCTTCAGTCGCTTCACCTCCGATCTATTATATTTCCCATTGGTTCCACAATAAAAAGCAACTTGTCAACAAGTTTAATCTCATCAAGCGATGAACCAGGCTTTCTTCATCTGACAAAACAACTTCTTCAGAAATTCGAGACATGGAAGTGATTGTGAATTCCTTTGAAGTTCTCTTGGCAACTCTAACTTATATCTACAGGACCAACTCTTTCTAAGACTTTGAATGGCCCAATATATCGTGGGCTCAACTTCCCACGCTTCCCAAAACGAATCACGCCCTTCCAAGGCGATACCTTGAGCATAACCTTATCTCCCACGTTAAATTCCAACGGTCTACGTCTCACGTCGGCGTAGCTTTTCTGACGGCTACGAGCAGTCAACAACCGATTTTAATTGTCCATCTTCTATTTTTCTGTATCATTTCTAGACCTGTGAGTTGGCTATCTCCCACCTCACTCCAACAAACACGTGACCTACATTCCGCCCAATACAGTGGGCCCCCTTTTTATCAAAATGTGGACAGCCTAAAAACTCGCGTGATAACTAATTGTTAAATGAAGAATCGATCTAAAGGCAAATGTCGATCCCAACTACCTCCAAAATCAATCACGCAAGCTCGCAACATATCTTCCAACATTTGTATTGTTCTCTCGCTTTGGCCATCCGTCTGCGGGTGGTATGCAGTGCTCATATCGAGTTGTGTTCCAAAGGCTCCTTGAAGTGACTGCCAAAATCTTGAGGCAAACTTGTTGTACCCTTGTCCGATATGATCGAGATAGGCACTCCAATGTCGACATACAAGATCCATACAGTTAGCTAGAGTGAGTTTCTCCATACTGTCTGTTGTCTTTACTGGTAGGAAGTGTGTCGATTTGGTCAATCGATCAACAATGCCCCCTATAAGAGTCATACCCACTTGTGGAGTTCCTCGGAAGGTCAAAATAAAAACCAAGGTTATTTCGCTCCCATTTCCAAACCAGGAATTTCTGGTAGTTGGATAAACCAGATGTCTTTTGATGTTCAGCATTAACCTTAGCACAGGTCCAGACATTTACAAACAAAGGTGTACGATATCAGCCTTCATGTTTGGCCACCGAGGAGCGTACAGCTACTCCTGTCTTGATACATCATGTCGGATCCTGATGAATAAGAGTACATTGGATTATGGGATTCGTGCATGATTAAATTTCTGCAATCCACTAAATCGTGGCAGCCAAATACCTTATCATAATATCTGGTTCCGTAGAACAACATCAATATCTGCTTGATCAATCGTCACTAAATTTTCTGCTTCACATTCTATCTTTTTCATTGCTCTAAATAGCCGTACGATTTGACCCGTCGATTTGAGAGTACTGTCATATACCAAGCTCTAAACCCTTATTGGTTCCTTTTCCTTTCGACTCAAAGCGTCAGCCACTACGTTTGACCTTGCCCGGATGGTAACGGATCTCGCAATCGTAATCGCTCAAGAGTTTGATCCACCGCGTGTCTCATATTTACCTTCTTTCTGATCGAGGAGTATTTAAGGCTCATAAGAACCGTATAGACTACACACTTGTCCCATACAGTAAGTCTCCACATCCAAAGTTGCAAAACCCACAGCCCCCATTTCTAAGTCATGGGTCGTGTAGTTTCTCCGTCTTGAGTTTACTAATTGCCGGGATGCATATGCTAGTAACCTTTTCTCTTTTGCATCAAAACAGCTCCAAGCCTTAAATGAATCATCGCAATACACAACGAAGCGCTTCTATCCATCCGGCAAATGGCCAATATCGGTGCACAACACAGTATTCTGCTTGAGCCAATTCGAACGCTTCCCTTCCGTCCTCAAGCACCCATTCCCCCCATACTTTCTTATTTTTTCTGGTTACTTGGTAAGAGGTTTGGACAGTTAAGGAGAAACCTTCAATGAATCTCCGTAATAACCAGCCAAACCCCAGAAATTGCCCTACCTCAGTTGGGTGTTGTCGGCGTAGCCCATTTCTTGATTGCCTCTATCTTTGAGGAATCCACATGAACGCTTAACTATCGATCACATTACGAGAAATTGCACATATACGAGCCAAACCCACACTTCGAGAATTTCGCATATAATTTCTCTTTCTTCAGTAGTTCCAGAAATGCCCTTTAGTGTTCCTTATGTTCATCTTTGTTCTTAGAGTAAATAAGTATATCATCGATAAACACGATCACGAACTTGTCGAGGTACGGTTTGCACACCCGATTCATTAGGTCCATGAACACCGCAGGCGCATTGGTTAAGCCGAACGGCATCACTTGGAATTCATAGTGACCGTATCTAGTTCTGAAGGCAGTAATAGGGATGTCTTCTTCTCTAATACGGAGTTGATGATACCCCGTTCGCAAGTCGATCTTCGAATACACACTTGAGCCCTGAAGTTGATCGAATAAATCATCAATTCTCGGGAGAGGATAATGATTTTTGATCGTCAACTTGTTTAATTCGCGGTAATCGATACACATTCGGAAAGTTCCATCCTTTTTCTTTACGAATAACACTGGAGCTCCCCATGGCGACGAGCTCGGGCGAATAAATCCTTTTTCTAACAACTCTTGCAATTGGTCCGCTAATTCCTTCATCTCGGAAGGTGCCAATCGGTACGGGGCGCGCGCAACAGGTGCAGCACCCGGTACAAGTTCAATCTTAAATTCCACTTGCCGAGGCGGCGGGAGTCCCGGTAAGTCGTCAGGAAACACCTCGGGGAAATCTCTAATCACTGGCACATTTTTCAAACGTTTCTCCTTTGGTTCCTTCTCGGTTACATGTGCCACGAACAATTGATGTCCTCTTTCGATGTATTTGTTGGCCTTAATGCAGGATATTATCTTCAATCGGGACGCACCACGGTCGCCCTCAACTATCAGCGTCTTGTTTTTGACGGGTATATGTACTACCTTCTTGCCACATACAATAACGGCGTCTTGATCAACTAACCAATCCATCCCAATAACTACGTCAAAAGTTCCCAGCTCAATGGGCATAAGGTCAATTTTAAATAAGTGGTTTAATAAGTTCAAGGTACACCCTCTTAGGATAGTATTAGTACTAGCGACCCTTCCATCACCAATTCCACTCCCGACTAGTGTCTAAGTCCTAACTGGAGAATGTCAATCAGGGACAAACACTAGTGTTCACGAAGATTTGACAAATCCTGAGTCAAAATAATTCCAAAGCTTGCATAACGAGTTGTTGATAGAAACGTACCCGTACCCCATTAGGTCCTTGCGTTTCTCAGCATCTCAAATCACGTATGCCCGACCTCGAGCTTTCCTCACTTGTGATCCCTTTTCTTTCGGACAATAGTTTCCTTGGAGTGTCCCTTTTCTCCACATCATAACACTCACAGGTTGGTCCGCATTACACCCGTATCTCTATCGCTTTTGCCCTTACAATCACGAGCCATGTGGCCTGGCTTTTCCCACAGTTGCTACATACTAACTTGCAATACCCAATAGTGATGCTTTCCACCACGATTTCCAGAGCGGTTTTTTGTTTCCAGCATACCCCCCTTGCTCACAGGGAGGTGGTTCATTGCTCGCAGCATTACCCTGTCCTTGATTGTTTTGCTGGTTATAGGCGGGTGTTGTCCCTATTGTTTTTTCTGTTGTTACGTTGTATAATACTTGTGAACTTTCCCATTTCCTTTTATTGCCCTCGGCAATCCTTTCTATTCGAGCTTGAGCCTTTTGTTCCATCAGGGCATGTACCATTCGTACAGCTTCATTCAGGCTAATGGGTTTGGATCCAATAACTGTACCCTTTATGTTGTCAGTTAATCCCCGATATGAAGCTTTCGATTTTCTTGCGTTCACTCGGGCCATTTCCGACATATGCCCAGCTCATGAAAAGCTCTTGAGTATAGCAGTTATGTCAAACTCCTTGACCTTCAAATTCCACAGTTCGTGCTCCATTCGCTGCACTTCCTCAATGGGGCAAAATTCCTCTGTCATTAACCTTCTCATCTCCGTCCAACCGATCTGATTTGCAGCTTCTAATCCCATCGTTGCTACCTGGGAATTCCACCACGTCAAGGCACGCCCTTGAAGTGTGGCAGCAGCAAATTTGACTTTTCTCGCTTCGGCACATTCACTGATCCCAAAAACCATCTCCGTTTTCTCAAACCACCTACTTAGCTCAACAGCTCCCTCGTGTCCATGGAAGACCGTAGGGTTGCATTTCATGAATCCCGAAAAGGTACATTCTCGAGCAGCTGGCGCCCCACCTTGGCCCCCAGCTTCATTGGCAATGTTTCCTTGTCCCCTTGCATTTACTTGCCTTTGTCGCTCTGCCTCCACAGCAGCAGTGACCCTTTCAGTGATGAGTCGCTCGATGGCAGCTTGGTTCATTGGTCTTGGTGGCATGATTCTATCACAACACAAAGAAAGTCTCAATGAGTATTTATATAATGACATAATCGCATCATATACAAGTGAACCAATAATAACAACAATCACAACAACATCAAGTAGTAAATCAAAAGATAGCCATTGTCATCATTCATTACCAAAAGAGTTATACATAGGTGCATTGTTCACAAAATGTCGCATATAATCATTACAACCAAAAGTTATCAATTCACTGAACTAATGATTACATTTAGTGGTTACAAAACAAAAGATGCTACTAATAAAATTAAACTACTAAGAGTCATGAGGTGGAGATCCTTGTGGCTCAGGTGGTGAAGTCTCCTTCTGGGTAGGTGAATCATTCAGTTGCAGTAGCATGAGTAGTGGCACATCACTGCAGCAACATACTGATCTCTAGGATCATTGTGAGTAACAGGAGCCAATAGAGTCTCAGGTAGAGCATATGGCGGCTCTTGATATCGTAGACGCAGCGGTAAAAGATTCTCAACCATAATAGACCAACATCTCAAGTGATGGTAATGCCATGTTCCCCGTCCAGCTCTTCAAGCATCTCTAGTGCGGTTCTCATTTTAACTAAGACTAGCCATCATCTTCAGTCTTTAATAAACGACACGCACATCCTCCTCCTTCATATGCTGAACCTGCGATGTAATGCATCCAGGTCACTCCTATGTGCTTGGAGTGATATCACGGGTTTATGACGCAGCAGCAGCACATATGATGAAGTGATCCCGTCCAAACCTGAGTATCAGTGAAGAACCTCATAAAGTGTTAATAGTCTTCAAGTACCGATGGGAAGCATGCCTCAGTATAGCATAGCAGAACAGGAGGTGGTATTGGTGCAACTATAGGTCCTCGGCCTCAGCCTCATTGCCCCACCTTATCCCTCAGCCTCAGCCTCAGAGTCGGATGCAGGTGGCGGAGGGTAAAGTAGGTCCGCCCCCTGATAAGGAAGTATCCATTCTGGGCCGTCCCATTGTTCATCAGCATCCATCTCTTCTTCTTCTTCTTCCATTTCCGGATCTTCTTCCGGATCTTCCTCCTCTTCCTCCATCTCTGGGTCTTCCTCTTCAACCCATCCGTTCATGTTGTCTGGTGCTGCCTCCGCAGCTAACGCGAACTCGTTATTGTTTGGTAGGTTGGCCATGATGATCTGCAAATTGCGTAAAATAAATAAGGATTACTATATAAATAATTATTTATATGAGAATGCGAATGCATGACGATGCTTCAGGAATATGCATGATGATCGATAAATAATATGAATATGCACAATAATATTTGTTACATATAGAAATTTCATTTTTGAAATTTAAATAAACAATTCTTGATGCTTCGCGGATAAGCATATCAATCGATATATATATATATATATACATATCAATTACATATAATAATATTTATTATATGAATATTCAATAGTAATGCACCCAAAATGTGCATAAATACTCAAATAGAAAAAAACTTTGATCTGATAACACAAGGGTTCGAGGATGTCTTAGCGCTGCATAAAAAGGTTAAAGTTTAGTTAAAAAAAAATTTACACTAGTTCTCTATAACCTTTAGCTCTTGATACCAATCTTTAACACCCCCAAATTATCACGCAGCGGAATATACAACATTGGGTGTTAATTCATAGTACAATTGCATAAAGATATAGAAAACGACTCGAAAAGAGGCGTTTAAAAACATTGTTCCATTTAAAGAAATTTCAGAGTAATTAACATACGTCCCACAGAATCGTTACCAAATTTCATAACATAAGTTTTCCAAAACATGGATAATTAGTTTTATCAAATGGAACAAAATACAAGGGGGGGGGGGGGGTAATATTGGTGAAAAAAGTTCTTAAAAACTTATAGCGCATACTCCGCCGTACACATCATCCTTCAACCCTGATTAACTTGAGATAAACATGCTTAAAAAGTCAACAATAATGTTGAGTGAATCCATAGAGTTTGTAAGAGATAAAAGAGAACACAAGTTTTTGTTCATCGTGTGACTTGTTGTACGGACAAGCCATTAATCAAGTTTCTATTGCAATAAGCTCATGACACCGAAGCCTTGACGTTAACGCATATCTTGTATGTAAAATTCTTGTTGCCCCATAACTAGGTATTATTGCCTTATACCTAATTTCTAAATACAAATTGCTCGTTGACTTGGTGCTCGAAAGGATCGATTCCAAACCCTCGGACAGGGCTAGTCAAACCAATAGATCTATTTACTTGTACTAGCGCTTACCCATTATAGGTAATTAACAGTTCATGATGTGGGGTCTTTTGGAAATAGCTACTTAGCAAATAACTCAAATTCGGTCCAGCATACCATAAAGTATCTTGTGCTCAGTTTATAAAACAAGCATGATCTCCCTCGCGGTGTTTATAAATCCATTTTAAAAGTTGAAAATGGGGGGGGGGGCGAGGTATGAACTCACCGTAAGAGCAATTAGATCAGAAGTATATCAAGTCTTGAATGAGCGAGAAGTACTCCTAGGCACCTCCTAAAATACGTGACGCGATTTAACTAGAAAGTAATAATACGTAAAAATTAAACATGTGTTCATGAGATGTGTTTCCAAGATAAGCATGGCATTTCACTAGAACTTCCCCAAGTCCTTTTTAATCCCAAACTGACTTGTGACCTGGTCTTATAGGCAAATTAATATCTACCAAGTTTCGGCTTCTAACTTTTATTTTATCACGGTGTACTATACGTTTTACAATTTTTAGACTAGACGTAAAAACTAGGTTTCTGAATTTGACTTGACTTCACGGACTCATATCTCCTAGCTCACAAATGTTCTATATGTGAGGCTTACACCCCTGGAAAGCTATTTGTGTCTAGTTTCCAGAAAGGTAAGTCTCAAAATTTACAAAGTCTCGTAACTATGTGAAAAGACCATTTTACCCCTGGTTGTCCAAAACAGAAAGTTAGCAAAAATTTTACCCTTTACCAAAATGGCCATAAATCCCAAACCAAGATAGAAATGAAGGTGAGGTCAAAGGATATGGTTTCCTTATGATGTCTACTACTGACCCAATCAAAAATATCTATTATTTTATGGCAAAAATTTGGAGTTTAACTCGTATTCCAAACACATGTCCAGATTTGACCTATTTTCTTGTTTTGGCCATAACTCACTCATCCTAAGGAGTTGGTTGAGCATCCAACTATCCTATGATGCTAAGACATGTATCTTTCCAGCCATTTAATTTAATCATAGTCTCCAGGCCAAATATGTTTAGAAAATCACACGTTTTGCTACTGTTTTCAAAACAGTCCCAATATTTCAATTTAAAACCCTTTTAAACATCATTTTAATTCATCTAAGACCTAACCCCATGCCATAACTAATCTAAAACACTCTCAAGAACATTATCACATATATATTCTCAGAACTTAAACATCCATTTTCATGGATTAAAATTAAAGAAAACAAGAAATAAAAAGATAAGATTAATAAAAGAAAGATTAGAGCTTACAAAAAGAGATTTAGGCTAGAGAATCAAACAAGAACACCCTCTTTTCTTGTGTGGGCTGATTCGAACCAAGGACCACTAGATTAACAAGCTTCTAATCTTCTTCTAATGAGGGTAATACTCTCCCAACAAAATCCCAATCAAAACTTCGCCGAAAACAACCTCATAATACCTAAGAAAACCAGCCCTAAACACCTTCAAGATCTATCATGAAATTGGTTCCAAACTTTGCAAGAGGCTTTAGGATGGTGTTAGGAGGATAAAAATGAGAAGAAAATTTTTGTGAGGATGGTGGTGGTGGCAAGGTGGTGTACGGCAGCAGCACAGGAGAAGAGAAAGGAGATAAAATTATTTGAAAATCTTGTGAAAAATGAAAAAGGGGGGGTTTGCAAGTGTGGGGAAAAGATAGGTTATGATGAGTGTTTTATAGAAAAATGAAATTGTGGTTATGAGTGTGGGATGAGGGGAAAACCGGCTTTAGGGGCCTTGGGTGAGGAAAATATAGTGTTTATTTATTATTGAATTTTAGTTATAGGTTTTTAAATTAAGTATAAAGTAAAGTTAATTAAGAAAAAGGTAAGGTTTAAGGTAAAGACGCGAGTTTTAGCAAAAATTTACGTAAATGCGAATCACAACGGAAAATGAAAATAGTGTAAATTATAATCATCGGATGATATTATGAGAATATTACATCACTTACGATGCGAAGACGGAAAAGATTTCTAATTACGGCTTACGCAAAGCTAAAAATGAGAAGGATCTTACTAAAGCGGGTAAACGTAAATTTAATAACTTTGTCTTTAAAATGAAAAATAGAATTATAAGTCTCGAAGTAAATGGTGACCTTAATTACGGAATGTTACAGATTCCTTGAAATGTCTAGAGGATCCATGACATGTACATGGAATGTGAACCTAGCAAGTGGGATAATGGCTTGAGGGTTTTATTTAGAGAATGTGATTGTAAAGACGATCAAAAGCATGGCAAATACATGGGACCATCTGCTTGTTTTTTACTTCCTCCATTTGATAAATAAGCATCGAAGTGAAGTTGAACTTTCTTTTTATGGTTAAATAGTAAAGCATGTATGCAGTACATGCATTTACTTTATTTCTCTTTCCAAGGGAGCAAAAGAAAATTTCCCTAAAGAAAAGTTCTCATACTTTCAACTTGGGATAAATGTCGTCAAATTAGAGTTTGTTAGAGTCTCTTAGAAGTTGATTTTGAGTGGTTCTAGGAGTAGTGATGGTCTTTTTGACGAGGTCATGTTTAGGGCTAAATAAATTGCTATTGGGGTGATCATCAAGAGAATTTAGTGACCATTTGCTTGTGTGGAAGGTTTCTAGAGCATATGGAGTTTGAAGGATTCGAGAGAGTTGAGATAAAGTTAGCTTAAATCCTAATTGACCAAGCTTGAATTCAAATTACGGACCGTTGCACCTCATTTACTATGACTTCAGAATATGAAAGTATTTTAACTACAAATCTAGGACATATGGGTTCGTTAAGAGTGACAAAAGGCTCAAGGCCTACAGCTCAAAAGAAATGAAAGCATATTGTTTTCAGAAATGAAAGATGGAGTAGCGATTCTTCCTTCATGGAAGAGACGTTTTTCAAGAGTGCGGTAAGACTCTCTAAGTTCTTCTTCCATTTGTCTTGTACGATGGACTCTAGGTAGACACTCTTTAGTTTGTTTGTAGTCCATTTGATTAATTTATGTAGTGATTTCACCTATAGATAAATGACAATGACTATAAGCGAAAAATAGAAATATAATGCAAAATCTAAGTATGTGTCTATATGGACTTGATGTGGGTGTGCGGTTTGCTTGACTCAAACAAAAGCAAAATAACGATAATACTAGTAATAAGCAAACCTTAACGCACAACCTATGTTTGATATTGCTCTAGATAAATGGAACAAAAAATGCTTATGAATTAAGCATCTCGTGTATACATTCATGAGATCTAATGCATGAAGAATTTTTTTTTATGTTGTATTAACAATGTAGTTAAACAACCATTGTTTTGAAAAGTTACAAAAAATGAGGTTTTATTTAAGAATCATGACTTGGGGTTTTTGGAGAAAAATTATTTTTTTGCTAAATCGCTTCAATTATGCTTTCTAAGTATCATAATAGTTATACATTGTTATATCTTAGTTCTAATAGTGCGAAAATAATAAGAAAAATTAAAATTCCTAAATTATTTAATTTAAGCAAAATCAAAACCTTAGAAACAAAATTAAGAAGAAAATAAAATGAAATCAATTACAATAGTAGTCTTAGATTGATGATTTGTTGATGATCTTTGTGATTAATTACTCTAATTGCCTCTTATTATGATTTGGTTTGGGGTGTTTTGGTTCGTGGGTGTGTTTGGATAATAATATAAGTGGTCCAAATTTGTTTAAAATCTGTTATTTACACGCGTTCTGAGACTCACGGATCCACCTAAACAACATACGGATCTCCATATGGTGGATCCGTGATCCGCAGGTGTCCACAAAAATAGACAGAGTTGATTTTTGAGCAAATTGAGATAATGTGTTGTGTTTTTGGCAATTGGAATGTGTTATATTTACGATTAGGAGTATGTGATATAATTTTCGGAGTCAACGTCTAAGTTTTGAGTGAACCGTGCAACTTGTCGTGAATTTCGCGATGGAATTTCATCTTAGTCGATCCTACTAGAAGTGTGTTATCTTTTAGCATAAGTTTGACCATTACTAATAACACAATTATTTATGTACATTTAGACTCAACAAAACATCGTCAACACAAGTATGAGTTGCAATTTGAGGATTGTTCTTTTCGTCCTTTTCAATCGATTTCGTAATTTCATGTATTGGTCAAACATGTAGATTTCAAAAATATCTATGGTCATTTTATTGATATTTTCTTTATCTAATAAAATCTTAATCTCGATTATGTTCACGATTGGAAGTTTTGTAATTGGAACTTGTAATGAGAATTAACATCTTTTGAATAATGATTAATTTCTTCATTAAATTTCCGCTTATGATTATTTTTTAGATGATGAAGAATCACTATCCATGATAAGTTCCATCATTCCTAATCCTAATCTTAAATAATTAAATACTTCACGTTTTAAAGGCTTTGTAAATATATCGGCTATATTATCCTCGGATGCAACTTTCTCGATAGAAATATCGCCCTTTTGGACGTTATCACACAGAAAAGTGAAATGGGGGGAAAAACGGTTAAAAAAATTTTTTTATTCTATAGTTTAGTTCTAGATGTTGAACGAGGTTTTTTACTTGAGTCGTAGCGCCCTTATTATTTGCACATACTCTAGAACGTCGTCGAGGCGTATTTCGATAGTCGATAAGAGCTTGTTTCACCATAGTAGCTTAGTAAGACATGCCTTCCTGGCGGAAGACTATCGCTTCAGTCGTTGAGATAGCAATGTCCGTTTGTTTCTTAGCAAACCAAGATGTCAAACAACATCCCATGAACGTACAAACGCCACTAGTGTTTTTGCGATCAACGTAATCGCCCGCTTGTTCAGAGTCGGCATTCTATCCCTGTTTCCATTCGATACCAAATCCTAAGATGACTAGATATACTCAAATATCCGAAATATCACCTTACGGCTTCTAAATAGTATCCTTAGGATAAAATATTTGCATACTCGGTGGTTAAATAAAGAAAACTACCAATCAAAACTCGATATTTAGAGCATTCTAACTAAAGTCGGAGCTTCTCGTCCTTTTAGTGAGCTTGATCTCCGTTGACATCGGCGTCTTGGTTGGTTTGGAATCTTCCAACCCGAACTTCTTTAACATCTCCTTGATGTACTTGGATTGATTGAAAAATATTCCGTCTTCCATTTGTTTGATTTGAAGACCCAAGAAGAAGTTCAACTCGCCCATCATACTCATCTCAAACTCGTCGTGCATGATTTTTGCAAAATCATCACACAAGTTTTGACTCGTGGAACCAAATATAATGTCGTCGACATATATTTGAACAATGATAAGGTGTGACTTTGATTTCTTAGTAAAAAGTGTGTTATCGACCATTCCCATTGAATACTCGTGTTTTATCAAAAATGCTTTTAGTCTATCATACCAAGCTTTAGGAGCTTGCTTAAGACCATATAAAGCCTTCTTAAGTTTATAAACATAGTTTGGTTTTTGAAAATCAATGAACCCCGGAGGTTGAGCAACATAAACCTCTTTGTTTATAAAACCGTTTAGAAAAGCACTTTTTGTATCCATTTGATATAAACTAAAATCATTTGCACAAGCAATAGCAAGAAGTATTCTAATTGACTCTATCCTAGCTACCGGAGCATATGTTTCATCGTAATCTATACCTTCTTGTTGATTATAACCTTGTGATACCAATCTATCCTTGTTTCTAGATACAATACCATTTTCATCTAATTTGTTTCTAAAGACCCATTTTGTTCTTATGATGGATTGACTTAATGGTAAAGGGACTAATTCCCAAACGTCATTAGCTACGAATTGATTTAGTTCTTCTTGCATAGCTACAACCCAACTTTTATCTTTTAATGCTTCATTGACATTTTTGGGTTCTATTGTAGATATAAAACAAAAGAAATTACTATGATTTTGGGCTTGAGATCTTAAGGTTCTTTGATTAAGATTTCCTATGACTTGATCTAGTGGATGATTTTTGGACTCCTTAATGTTAATGATTTCTTCAACTTCTATCGACTCATCTTCTTCATTATTAGTATTTACTACTTTGGTATTCTTTCTAATGGCTTCTTCTTCACCAACATCATCATCAACCAATGGTGATAATTTGGTAGGAGGAGGACTTTCATCGAATGTCACGTTGAGTGATTCTTCGACTTTCATTGTGTGTTTATTTAATACCACATAAGCTTTGCTATTTTGAGAATATCCTAGAAAAACACCTTCGTATGACTTTGGGTCAAACTTGGTTAGATGGTCTTTAGTATTCAAGATGAAGCACTTGCTTCCAAATACTTTAAAATATTCCAAAGAAGGTTTCCTACCTCTAAATATTTCATAAAGAGTTTTTCCTAGTATTGGTCGAATTAATATTCTATTTAATATATAAGTTGACGTATCAACGGCATTACACCAAAACGTTTATGGAATGGATTGTTCATTAAGCATGGTCTTAGACATCTTGATAGGTCTTGAATTCAGGATCAATAAGCAATACAGTGTTTATTCTAGAGAGAGAAAGATTAGAAAGTAGAGAGAGAAAAAGATAGGAGGAGGATTAGAGAAAAGATAAGAATGAGATTTAGAAACTTAGGAGACTCTTAGAAACACACAAGACACACCTCACAAATGAGGTGGTGGTGGGGTATTTATACCCATTTCCAAGAATAAGCATAGATCTCTTCTCTTTTAGACTTTCACTATTTATTGGGTCTCGTAACTTTATTTTAGTCACGAACCTTTCACCTAACCTATTACACAATATTATTTCTCTATTTATTACAAGACTTTTATCTCAATAAGATCATCACTTTTATCAATCCTAACAATCTTCCCCCAAGGGACGGTCATTGAGATCTCTCTTTGATTGCATTAATGATCATCATTTTCTTATTCGTAACAATCTCCCCTTAAAGGATGATCATTGAGATCTCTCTTGTGACCTTGATCTTTAATCTTTAATGCTCGTTTGTCTTGAGTCTTGATGTGTAATAGTGGTCTTGTTCCAATCATGCTTTAGTGATCTTGATCTTGATCTTTCCATTTTCCTTTTTGTCTTTCCCTTTGAGATCTTTTCATATCATCATTCTTTACCGTGAA
>BQNB010031039.1:0-54338 GCA_026074375.1 Tanacetum coccineum
TTGCTAAGGTGGAAAAATCACCACTTGGGAGGAACATGTTGAGAAATTCTTCTGTTGATTCTATCCCGAATCATACGATGGAGAAGATGAAATGTTGGATGAAGAAGAGAACTAGGGGATTGATCCACTTGAATTCTTATCAAACATAAACACATCATTTAAAAACCATAAGAAAGTGGATGGAAGGACTCAAAAGGTAATATTTCACTCATGGATGAATGAAAATTAGAATAAGAGATATGTGGATAAAAGTATTTCGAGCAATAATAGATTGAAGGAATCTAAATATGAGAACCCGTCCAACACTACTAATGATTCATTCTTCAAGGCCTATGAAATACGAGATATTAAAAAACAAAGACAGGCAAAGCGCAAATATAGCAATACATCCAATTCTATCGATGAGCAACCTAACAAAAGAAGGCGCAAAGCAGAAAAATTTGAAGCTATTCAGTACTCGCTTGGACCAAATGAAGAATATATTTTTTTAGGTAAACGGTTACCCCGATAAATATATTAAAACTGAAACTATTAAGTACAAATGGAATGTGGTTGAAATACCACATTAACCTCAAGCTTGATAAACACCTAAAACTAGTGCTTATGACATGCCATAAATACTTACATCAATAGAGCAACTAGATGAACTAGGATAGTAGACTTAACAAACAAACTAACCAACAGCCGTGAAAGAAGATCTTCCACTGGTTTTGAGTTAAAAAGATTAGCCGTTTCATCAAAAACATTTTTAACTTCTTTTTCATCCTCAATATCTTTATTCAGGGCAGCAAAAGAATTAGAAGAGGTGATATTATCTTGATTAGGAGAGTTAACCATATTCTTCAACAATGAAGAAGAATTAGATACATTACCAACATTAGTAGTGGTTTTCTTTGGTGCACTTGTAGAAGTCTTTGGCTCATATCTAACATTTTGTTTAATCGAAGGACCTACAACATTAGACTTGGATTTACCTTTCTTCTTCTTCTTTTTACCCACCGTTTGGAAACCATCATTAGTCTTCTGAACCAAAGGAGTGGGAACAGTTGAAGTATTAACAACATTTGGAGTAATCACGTTAGAAGTTTTAGCATTAGGAATCAACACCTTCTTAGGGAAACAGTCACGAGAATGACAAAAAATCTTACATAGGTCACAACAGGGGGTTTCCATTCATATTTAATAGAGACAGTTTCAATAGAAAACCTATCATCCTCACAAGGGATACCAATAGTAAGACCATCTTGAAGAACATCTTCAGCATTAATTTCAATTAAACATCAAGCAAAGCTACTTCTACCCCATGAGTCAATACACATAGAAGAGGTATAGGAATCCAACATAATAGGCTTACCAAGTTTAGAAGCAATAATACTTAAACCATATTCCGTAAAAGCCTGAATAGGAACATCGTGAATTTTAACCCATACAGGAATACGGGCCAGTTCATCATTACATAAGCGCGTGCTCATATTCCATTTCTTCAAAATGATGGGGCTCTTACAGATCATCCATGGCCCGTTCTCAAGTACATCTTCCAAACCTTTAAGAGTTTTGAATTGAAAGAAGAAAAAGCCTTTGGACTTCATCATTATTCTTGTTAAACCATACTTACCCCAGTTATTTCGAACAAAGTATTCCACAATCGGAAAAGCAATGTGTTTACCAATAAAATAACCATATAAAGTATTTGCCAATCGAGAACTAACCGTTTCAACAATCTTTCTAGGAATAGAGACGTTAGCACATTCACATAAGTTGTCAGATGATAACGAACAAAACTCCCTCATTCTGTTACCAACCCTTGGATTTATCCCTCGTCTCAAACAAACACAACCTCTCTTACAAACATTTATTTCTCACTCACACAACAAACACAACCTTCTTATCACCCTTGATCTTGCCACTTAACAAGGTGTCCTCTTCATATCTTCACCCTCCATTTCAAAAAAGATTAAGAGACTCCCTTCTATCACATCATGACAGCTCATACACAACTTATTCATCCTTATCCAACATGTGCTTGAAAGATTTGACATCTAAATTTCAAATTCTCTCCCTTTCTCACCAAGCAAAGAATATTTCAAGAATATTCTCTTCTATCCTAACTAGCCATTTCTAATATTTAATTTGATCCCAACTAGGCTAGTTACACTTTGAAGAATACCAAAAATACCCCTTTCGATAATTCTTTTCCCTTTTTACTTTATCGGATAAGCAAAATGCTTTTAATACTTCACAAACATTTTATCAAATAGCTATTTGAGTTGGTTGACCTTGAGCATAAGAATGATTGAAAGGTCATAGCGTGAAGTATAATTGGGGGTTTAATAAGTGCGGGTATTTAAAACACCAAAGTCCCAAGGAAAAACAACTTCAGGATTCTGGGGCGCTGACGCGTGGGCAGCGCGCCAGGGGCGAATTGTTTTTCCCAAATTAGGACTTTTGGCCTATAAATACCCAGTATTCCTCAACTCTTGCAAACATTCGTTCCTCTCTTTTCTCTTATCTAATTCTCTAAGTCTAAACATCAAGTGTTCCTAATCTTCTCTTTTATCATCCATTAAAGAACACACATCTCCGCAAGAGAGCCACACAAGTACCTAATCCATACTTGTGTGTTTTGTCGAGGGTCTTCTTTATCATACCCTTTCTTTAGAATCGATTCTCTAGGCTAGGTTAGGACTTGGTTCATACTATCTTTTATTCAATCTATTAAGTTGTAAGGGAAGTCTTGTATCCGTGAGATTAAGCCTAGATCATTGAGGATCTAGTTAGGGTTTGTAAAGCTTCCAAGGGGAAGGCTTTTAGAGTTATAGGTTAAGTCGAATCACGAGTTCTTAGGGGTGGATTACGAGGGCGGAATACCATAGGTAGTAACTCTTCTATATGAGCACCGAGCTTTGTTAAAAGTCGGTGAAGTTAATTTGTAATACGGTTTGTAGTCCACTATAAGGATTATACTAGGAATAGTATCAGTGTCGTGGATTTGCAACTAGACGTACAGAATGTCTAAACCTCCCCTTCCCAAACCGGTATATGTCGTGGTGTCTCTTTTTCTCTCATTTTCTCTTTATCTACTTATTGTTCTCTTTGCAAAGTAGATTAGTATACCAATCGGTTCTTTTGAGACTTGAAGTTTTATAAACTTTAAAGAAGTTAAGAAAACCGTATTCACCCCCTCCCCCTCTATGGTTCTACAACTGGTATCAGAGCTGTTTGCTCAAGTTTTCAAGCATTAAAACCTTCCCGAGAAGTCGTTTTAAGTTGAAAACTTCTTTTTCAAAAAATTCAAAATCGTAACTATGATTTTTGAAAAAATTGAGTAAAGATCCATGGCTCAAGAGAACTATGTTGAGGGGTGTTCTATGCAAAGACCACCTTTGCTAGAACCTAATGGGTTTTGCTTTTGGAAATCCTGTTTTGAGACTTACGTAAAGTCCAAAGATATTGACTTATGGCAAGTCATCCAAAATGGTGATTTTTACTTCGAAGTTGAGCAAAAGAAGAAACTTGGCAAGAATAATGAAGCCAAGATGACTCTTTATAACGCCCTACCGCGTAAAGAGCATGAACGGGTTTTTATGTTTAATACCGCCAAGGAGGTTTGGCATACACTCATCATCACTCACCAAGGCAATTCTCAAGTTAAGAATTGCAAGATTGATCTTCTCACTCAAGAATATGAGAAGTTTTCAATCTCTATTGAAGAAACTATTGATAGCGGCTTTACAAGATTTAATGCTATTGTGACTAGTCTCAAATCATTAGATATGGACTATTCTAGCAAGAATCATGTTAGAAAGTTTCTTCGTGCTCTTCCATTGAAGTGGAGAACCAAGGTGACGGCCATTGAAGAAGCTAAAGACTCGACGATACTTCTTCTTGACGAGCTAATTGGAAACCTTAAGGTGGTCTTGGATAGTGATGGTGTATGATCTAAGACCACCAAAGAAAAGGTTAAGTCATTAGCTCTCAAAGCTAAAGTCACTAGGGATCAAACTAGTGATGTTAGTGATAGTCAAGGTGGAAGCGATGAAGACATATATGAAGAATAAGAAGCCGAAGCTTTTAATTTGTTGGCTAAGAACTTCCGTAAGTTCTTTCGCAGTGGTAATCGGTTTAGACGCGGAAATTGTTTTAGCAATGGTGGTAATTGATTCAGAAAAGGCCGCAATAATAGCTTTGGGAAACAAAGGTGGTGAAAGCTCTAAGCCAAAGGGGGCTTGCTACAATTGTGGTATAGAAGGACACTTCGCTAGTGAGTGTAGAAAGCCGAATGAGAACAAGGCCTTTATCTGAGGAGCATGGAGCGATAGTGAAGATGGCGTCGAACAACTAAATGACGCAACTTGGCTCATGGCTATCGACTCTCAAGAGGTATTATCCAAACCACCTAGTTCTATTTATTTGTAAAAGGAGAATGAGGAACTCCTAAAGTTTAACAAAGATTTTACTGAAACTTTTGAAAGAAAAACGCTCTCTTGAAAACGAGAATTCAAAACTTTAAAGTAAAATCAATGATCTTGAAATTGAAGTAAAGAAACTTGCAAACAATAAACAGGTTACTGAACCTTGTAAAAATTGTGTTGTACTCACAAAAGAGGTTGACTCTTTGAAATGCAATGTTTCTAAATTTCAAGATGAAGCATTGAGTTTTTCAAAATTCAAAGAAAGTAACATTGATTTGGACGATATGCTAAGTCGCCAAAAATTGTCCCAAGATAAGGAAGGTCTTGGATTTTAAAAAATGATAAAACCACTTTCGTGAGTCTAAACAAACCAATAGTATTTGTAAAAGAGAGTCAAAAAGAAACTCCGTCAACTAGCTTTGTTAAACCCGTTGTGCCTCAAACTCATCTTGCAAACACTTAAGGACCCCAAACACCCATTACAAGAGTAGAAACAAAACATCACTCGACCTCACATAATGGACTTGGATATACACGACCTTGGACTTGGATACACACGACCTTAAGTTAACCCTAGACCTCTTTTACCGACACCACATATGAGACCTTCAAACTCATATGCTCGAAGACCTTTTTTTAAAACAACTATTCTTCCGAAAGACCAAGTTTTTATAAAAATTAAAGGTCTTCACATCATCAACCTAGCACCTTCCAAAGGAAAGAAAACTCCTACCTAAATCAAAGGCTGAAAACACCTTGGAGCGTGGGACCAAACTTTCAAAACTCCAATGATTTTCAAAACAATCCTTGGTCTGCGTTCTCAAGGTACGACCTATATAAACTATGTGCTTTACTACAAGACCCAAGAATGGATAACTTAGGCACCATATTTGATAACCATAACGGACCTATAAAATAATAGGTATCACGACCATGAATTCATATTTGCTTTTAGGTGTGTCTTAAATGCGATCTACTACCGAACGATTGGATTGTGGATATTGGTTGCACTAAGCATATGATCAGGAATAAATGATTGTTTACTTCGTATAAGGAGAATGATGGTTGGCATGTCGTATTTAGGAGCAACCTAAAGGGCAAGGTTGTCGGTGGAGGTAATATTTATCATGACTTCATTACAATTACCAATGTTAAGCATGTTAGTGGTTTAGCCTTTAACTTGATTACAGTAGGTTAATTATGTAATGATGATTGCTTAGTTAGCTTTACTAAAGAAGATTGTGATATTAATAAAAATGGTAAAACTCTAGCTAAAGGTCATAGGAGAAATGGTTTATATACTTGTAAATTAGGAGATAACTCCAAACAACAAATTTGTCTTGCATTCGTGGTGGATAACTCAACGCTTTGGCATAGGAGGTTAGGTCACGCCAATATGCGGTTAGTTCAATACTTAGCTTCTAATGAGCTAGTAAGGAACCTACCAAAGTTGAGCTTTGAAAGACACTTTTGTGATACATGTGGTTTAGGGAGTCAAGGTAATGCAAATAATAGAATTAGGAATTAAGTGTCAACTAGTAGGGTTTTAGAGTTGTTACACTTAAAATTGGTTGGTCCATCTCCCATTCAAAGTTACGGAGGCAACTTCTATACTTTGATAATTGTTGATGATCACTCAAACTGCACTTGGGTTGTGTTTGTAGAGTCTAAGGAAGATGTCTTAGAAAAGTTTAAAATATTGTGTAAAAATCTTAAAAACCTACATGATTGTTCTATTGTTTCAATTGTAACAAATCATTGTAGCGAATTTGATAAATTGCAATTTGGGAGATTTTGTGAACAACATGGAATGTCTTATAACTTGTCGGGCCTATTCACTTCTCAATCGAACGAGATTGTTGAAAGAACACATCGCAAGTTAAGAAAGACGAGTCGTGCTTTGTTAGACGAGCAATCCATTCCACAAAAGTTTTGGTGTCATGTATTAGATATGGCAACATACATATTTAATAGGGTTTATATTAAAAAATTCATCAATAAAACACCCTACGAAATTCTAAGAAATACAAATCCATCATTAGATTACTTTAGGGTCTTTGGTTGTAAAGTATTTATACTTAACACTAAAGTATATCTCACCAAGTTCAACCCAAAGTCGTACGAAAGTGTGTTTTTAGGACACTCTCAAACTAGTAAAGCATACATAGTGCTTAACAAGGAAACAATAAGGATTGGGGAATCTCTCAATGTTACCTTTGATGGGAGCTTGCCTGAGCCCAAGTCATCTCCTTCGATAGAAGATGATAGGATCAATGAACCCATAGTTCAAGATCTCAATGGGTCACCGTCATTACAAGTTAATTTTTCAGATGAAGGCTATCCTAAAAGTCTAAAAGAAGCTAAAGGTCACCCAATAAAACAAGTAATTGGTGAATTAAATGAAAAGACACTTAGGTCTAATACTAAACAAGCTTAGGATTTTAGCATTAGACCAATATGTGTTGTTTATGGTTGACATGAGTTTAGTTGAGGTTGTTCATGGTTGACATGCACCATAGGATATTGATTTGAGAGTGCGAGGGGTCAAAAATAAGAGTAAAGTCTAGAGGTCGTTTGCATAACTTATTAGAGATAATTATGCTCTTAGAGCTTATGTGCTTATGTATTATGTGTTAGGACTTATATGAAAGGCATGGAAGTTAAGCAACATTGTTGTTTTAACGAGATGAAAGACATATGTCAATGCATTATTCAAACTATGGTTGACATTACCTCAGATTCTACATGTCAAACATATATTCTATGAACAAGAAATTTGCTCTACATCTTGTCAATCTTGTGTTAATCACCGCCTCACATATTTAAATATGTGAAATCAACTCATTCACAACATTTCATGCTCTATTCCTCATGATAGACATGAGAGATTAAATAGACAAATTCACTGACAAAATCATCTTGGATCAAAACTCACCCTTATGTTGAAAATGTTGCATTTGTGTCAACTTGCTTATTTTATGTGTTGATTGCATGCTATTTGTATTGGGATAGAAAAGAAAGAACTTTATGTAAACATACAAACTACTCACGTAGTCAAAGTGAATTCTTTTGAAATCGAATTCGGTATGTTATTACATAACAAACTAAAATGCACAATTAATAAACATGATAATATGGTTATCTCATCCGAGAAACAATGAAATTAATTCATCATACACTATGGTAGTTAATATTATCAATGTTAACACAACACATCGACCATAAGTCTGAGATATTATACTTAGCAATATTTTGCTATTGTATAATGGATTATGTGTCCAATATGTGTAAAATATCCAAAAAGGATTAAAATACACATTAAAGTAGGATTGATAACTTGGACCACTCATCCGAGATCCTAAGGTTGCGTTTAGTTAGAAAACATTTTCCATCATTTTCTGTTTCTTGTTTTGTAGGAAAAAGGAGGGGGTTTCCATCTTCACAAAACAATTGAAAATTTGGAAAATGCGTTTAGTTAAAGAAACATGTGTTTGTGTTTTCCATTTTACAAAACTAGAATACATGTTCAAGTGTTGTTGTTTCTATCTCAATTCTCTATTTACTTTTGTAATATTATAAAGACATATTCGAAACACAAAAATAGAGGCGGCAAAACGGGCGGGCCGGGCGGGCGCGGGCATCAGGCAAAACGGGTACGGGCCAAAACGGGCACGGGCTAAAACGGGCACTAATGGGATAAATGGGCTACTGGGTGAATCTTATTTATTTAATGGTTTTTTAACGTTTTCGTCCGTATTTTTACGTTTTCGTCTGTTTTTCCCCCCCCCCCCCCCACCCACCCCCCCCCCCCCCCCCCCCCCCCCCCCCCCCCCAATCCCCCCATACCCCCACCCCTCCCACCGGGGTTTCACACACTGCTCTACTGTCCGCCACTCCTACAGACCATCCACACACTTACTCGCCCGAACAGATAGATAGAGAAGTCTCTCAGCACGCAGAAAGCATATGTCCCAGCGCTCACTGTGTACAAGACCTACACTCTCGCCATCCTGTCCCCGCCGCTGTCTTGTTTGTAGCTAAATCGTTACAATATCTATCAGCGTCTGAAATGTAGCAAATATGATCTAGTAAATCAAGTGATAGTCGCTCCGCGCTGTCATGACGTACTCACTGCTATATCGATGTCATCCCTCTCCCCCTCATACTCTGCTAACCCTGTGTAAATAATCTACTGTCTTATAGCCTCCCATTCAGACAAGAATCCTGATCGCTGAAACGCACAGAAAAATGTAGAGGTGTCAAAACAGACGGAGCCGCTCAAAAAGGTAAAAACCAATTAAATAACGAGTCAGGCCAAGTTCGACCCGTGTTTATCCCATTTATCCCATTTAGTGCCACGTTTTTAGCCCGTGCCTTCATTTTGCCGTTCCCTTGTTATTTCCTAATGCCCGCGCAGCGCATCTATTTTCGCGCATCTCGGGCTATCCTGGCTTCTCCTTTGGCTCTCATGTTGGCATTCCAACGCGTAATCAGAAATTATATGAAATTTTTCTATTCTAATTTCCAAAATCAAACCACTACCACCCTACCCACCACCAATCTCACTCCCCCCACCCATCCACGAAGGGAATCCCCATGACGAACACTAAAATCAAAACCCCCCAACCCCCCCCACCCCCCCCCCCCCCCCCCCCCCCCCGCCCCCCCCCCCCCGCAGGGCATTTCCGGCCCCCGCCCCCCCCGCCCGAGCCGAATGCCCCCCCGGGGGCGGGGGTCATGGGGGGGGCTGGGGGGGCATTGGGGTGCGGGGGCATTACGGCAGGGGGGCTCCGCCGGGGGCAGGGGGTGCACACGGGGGAGGGGGAGTGGGCGTGGGGCGGGGGGGGGGGAGTGCGTGGGGGGGGGGGGCACGGCCCCTTCCTCCCTGCGCTAGGCGGTACGTGGCCGGGGCTGCCGGTTTCCCGGGGCGGAGGCAGGGCATAGGGGCAAGGGGGGGGGGGCATTTGGGCACGTGGTCCACGTCTGGCGGGGGGGCAGGGGCATCGGGCTGGGCAGGCGGCTTGTGGCGATGCAGGGCCGTGGGTCGGGCGGGGGATTGGCGGGGGCGGGGAGCGGGGGGTGGCACAGGGGGTGGGAGTGGGAGGGGGGAGGCGATGTGGCGTCTAGGGGTCACCGGGGCCGCTGGCGGGCAGAGGATGGCGGGCATGGGGGATGGGGGCGGGGGCGGTGGGGGTGGGCGGTGGCTTTACCCGGCGGGGCATGTGGTTTATAGGGGGTTAGGGCGGGGTTATGGGGGTTGGGTTTGATGGGGGGGTGGTGGTTTCTTTGGTGGGGGTTTAGTTGTTTTTTAGAGGATTGAATGGATGGATGGATATTGTGAAAATGTGGTATTGGGGATGGTTAGTGGGGTGTGGTGGGGGTAGGGGATGTATTGGTGTCGGGATTATGGAAAGCGCGGGGATGGTGTTTGATGGTGATCTGGGCTATTGGACTGGATGATGGGGGGGGCTGGCTGGTGTGGGGAATGTGTTGGATAGGGCATGTTCTTTGGTCATTTTTCAGAATTTGGAAAATGCGTTTAGTTAAAGAAACATGTGTTTGTGTTTTCCATTTTACAAAACTAGAATACATGTTCAAGCATTGTTGTTTCTATCTCAATTATGTATTTACTTTTGTAATATTATAAAGACATATTCGAAACACAAAAATAGAGGTGGCAAAACAGGCGGGCCGAGCGGGCGCGGGCATTAGGAAAAACGGGAACGGGCCAAAATGGGCACGGGCTAAAACGGGCACTAATGGGATAAATGGGCTACCGGGTGAATCTTATTTATTTAATGGTTTTTAACCTTTTCGTCCGTAATTTTACGTTTTCGTCTGTTTTTTCGTTTTCGTCCGTTTTTTACGTTTTCGTTCGTTTTTTACGTTTTCGTTCGTATTTTTACGTTTTCGTATGTTTTTTTTTACTATTTCGTCTGTTTTTTACGTTTTCATCCGTTTTTTTACGATTTCGTTCGTTTTTTTACGATTTCGTCCTTTTTTACGTTTTCGTCCATTTTTTTTACGTTTCGTTAGTTTTTTAACGATTTCGTCAGTTTTTTACGATTTCGTCCGTTTTTTTTCAATTTCGTTTGTTTTTTACGATTTCGTTCGTTTTTTTACGTTTTCGTCTATTTTTTACCATATCGTCCGTTTTTTACGTTTTCGCCCTTTTTTACGACTTCGTTCGTTTTTTACGTTTTCGTCCGGTTTTTACGTTTTCGTCATTTTTTTACGTTTTCGTTTGTCATTTTACGTTTTCGTCTGTAAAAAACAGACGAAATCGTAAAAACAAACGAACTCGTAAAAAAATGGACGAAAACGCAAAAAAGGACGAAATGGTAAAAAAACAGACGAAATCGTAAAAAAAGGACGAAATCGTAAAAAACGGACGGAAACGTAAAAAAACAGACGAAATCCCAAAAAACGGCTGAAATTGTAAAAAAATAGACGAAATCGTAAAAAAAACAAACGAAAACGTAAAACATTGTCGCAAACGTAAAAAAACATACGAAAACGTAAAAAAACGGACGAAATCTTAAAAAACAGATGAAATCGTAAAAAAACTGTTGAAATCGTAAAAGAACGGACGAAATCGTAAAAAAAGACAAAATCGTAAAAAAAGGACGAAAACGTAAAAATGGACGAAATCGTAAAAAACGGGACGAAATCGTAAAAAAACGAAAACGGACGATACGAACAATCGCCAAAAAAAAACACGGAACGAAATCGCAAAAAAAAACAGATTGAAATCGGTTTAAAAAAACAGGACAAATTCTAAAAAACGGACAAAATCGTAAAAATAACGGACGAAATCGTAAAAAAATGACGAAAACGTAAAATAACGGACGAAAATGTAAAAAAACTGTCAAAACCGTAAAAAACGTCTGTAAGCGTACATAAACATCAAAAAACTTATAAAAACGTATAAAACGTAGGAAATAAGGGGAAAATAGATATGGGTGTCATAAAATGAAAACGAGGATTGATATTCAAGAACATCAATTTCTTCCTCATGACGGATGCGACGGACTTGACCTTCTCAATCAATTCGAATAGATGAAATGATGTCATCAGGAGAAGGAAGGTTGGTTTGATATGGACCATCCGTAGGGACACCATATGCCAACTCGTCAAGTGACCATTTGTCAGTAAAGACGCAGGCACCCTCACAAGGTATGTCAAGAATTTAAGCAAATTCTTCAAGAGAGTAAGAAAAGAATTGATTTTGAATCATAAATTTGATGAACATTTAACCTTCGTTGGAATAGTTTAATTGATATTGACTATAAAACTCAAGTATGAAACGAGGACAAATTTGGTCATTAATTTCAAGGAGACACTCAAATTCGACAAAGCTGAACAGAGACCGAACATAGTTTAGATCCGCAAAGTTTTCAAAAACCACCCGACCCTCATGAATGCAACGACTTTTAAGGTTTCTTAGTTTTTACTTTATAAGTGTACGGTATTCATGTGATATTATTGGAATATAGTCTCTTGTATTTTTGTGATCTTTGGATGAGTTACGAGGCATGATTTCCTAGAAAGAGAATAAAATCACATTTTATTACCGTTTACTTGTAATTTGTTATGCACATTGTTTCTAGTGTGTGTATAAATGTGACAAATGTGGAGTAACAATTAACTCGACCTAAAATTAAAATCCTAAGAGTTAATCCAAACGCTCCTTAGTTTGATTTTGCTCATCCAAACATGTCAAAAAATACATATGAATTATGTATCTTGACCTTTGTTCATGACTGTTGGAGTATGCTCGTGTCATAGTAAATAATTATATAGCTAGACACATGTGAGCCTATGGGGTCACACACATATACACTGAAGTACCACATTATATATCGTGTTTATTGTATTTACGGTATATAAATAACCTACGTAACTCGAGATCAATATTGGGCTTCTAATGACTAAGTAGTATAATTAATTTATTGGACTTGAAAAGTTTAAGAAAGCCCACTAATACCCATAAGGGTGGCCGGCCACTATAGAGAACAAAGAGGGATAAGATCAAGTTAATTTTGGTTAATAAATATGAGATATTCTCTCATTATTTGATTACCAGTTTACCATATATCTTCTCCTCTTTTCTCTTATAAAAACACGGCACACAAACACATATAAGTGAAATGTTTTTGTTTTCTTGATCCAACTTTTGAATCTCGTTCATTCAAAGGTGTTTTACAAGGCTACGGGGTTAAGACTAGCATCTATTTGGTATACAAGGAAGTGTAGTGTGGATACATCATAGAGGTGATCTCCATTGATTACTTGGTTTCATTGGAAGTGTTGTGTTAAGGTGAAGGTCGCTATTTGATTCTACTGATCACGCTATAAAGGTATTACTTTTTTTGTTTTAACTTTGATTGATCATATGACTCTATGGATACGTTGATAGGTGCTTGTTCCACTGTGTTTAATATTTGTTTATATGGTAATCTTTTAATTCAGCACCTATAGTGTTATCACGAGCCATCATATGATGTCATATGATCATCTTGTATGCGTAAAAATAGCTAAAAACGCGTTTTTTTAATGGAATCAAAAGGATAATTTAAAAAAAGCCTCTAAGGCTTATTTGTTGAAATTAATTCGATCCATATAGGGTTTTATGATCTATGATTTTTGATCCCATAGCCATTTGTTATGCATACTTAAATTGGTTTTGTTATCGGGTACGTGTAAAAGGGCCTAAATCGTGCGTTTTGGAACGATTCTTGAATCGGTTTTAAATCAGCCCTTTGGGCATCATTTTCTGAATTAACATGGTTGATATAAGGTCTTTAATACAGTACTAAGTGATCCTTAAGCCATTAGTTACACGTACAAATCAGGGTTTTAATTCTAGTTAATTTATTTCTTCGATTCGTTGGCTAAACAATTTATTCCTTGTTAATTATTTATTTCTATGGCAAATACATGCATGTTTGGCCATGGACTTAGCCAACACCTTGTTAATACATGATATTATGGTATTATTATGTTGTGTATGCAAAGCCGATGAAAACTATGACCACTCGTGACTTGTTTCGCTTGATATTGCATTTAATTTTAGTTTTTTGTTTCGGCTTCTTTCTGTATGATTTTAATTTTTGTTGTAGCTATTGTTTGGGAACTTTACAGTAGTTAGATGATAGGATAAATGTATTTAATCATAAAATTATTGTAACCGATGTTTTGACTCGAATGGCGCAAAAGTTAAAGGCATAAAGTCAAATTCGGAGCTGCTGGAGTAACTTCCACTAAAAGTGGATTTCCCGGAGTTCTATAAGGAGTTAGAAGCTGAAATTTTGGGAGCAGGTGAACAACTCATGGGGCTATAATTTCTTCAACTAGATCTCAGATTGGGGAAGATTCCTTCTAGGATTTTAGGCCCGTCAAGTCAGCTAAAATTTTATGGCAGTTTTGGGCATCATGTTCATTAAGGGTTTCACTTGCTCATGATGGTTCTTGGAGCAAGTGGGAGCCCTCCTTGTGGTTGTGTGGTTAACCCTTAGTTGACTTCTTGGTTCTTGTGATGGCTCACGAGACCAAGCATAGGTTTTTCATCGGTTGAGGCTTTGCATACTTGTGGTTGTGTTTGTTTGTTTGCTTTTATATATGTTTGGAATGTATATAACTTGCAAATATTTTTTATAAAAACTAAAAATAAAACACAAACCAATTTTAGAAACTAAATCTTTGATTTAGTTTAAAGTTTAAATATGATTTGAAACTAAACACTTGTTTTTATATAAATAACACTAAATAAATGTTATGATTGTTATTTAATTTATGTATTGTTCAAACTAATATTTATTCCACCTAGGTTATATATTAGTCATGAAAATGAACAACTTGACACACATAAATGATATAAAACAAGTATTAGACTTAAGTTAAAATTAGCTTTTTAACTTGTGCTACGAAGAATGAATGCATGCTTCCTCGTACACACCTTTTGATCATGTATTTATCAAAAATAATACCCGTCAAATTTAAGGCATGTCGTCTAATTGGTTGAGAACACTTGCATTTGCTCTTCACTCTACGTGAGACGTAGGTGAATTGTAACCCAAGATGATTATTATCTATGCGTGAGACCTAGATATATTCTCACATGTTCTCGCATTGGATGAATTAATCGAGTTAAGCAGGTGAGACCTTGGCTCGAGGCAAGGATGGGACTAAACATGCCAGCTTGACATTATTTCTTCTGTTACAAATGTCATGAGTCCCATATGGTCTAAGAATTGCACAGGTTTTTACAATTAGTGAACGTCACCTACCTATTGAATCTATCATTGCTAGCAGATCAACTAATGTGATGGTAGAACCTCAATGAAGATCTTTGCCTTTCGTAAAATTAATTGTTTTATATAAACTTGGGTAGTTAATTTTAAAAGGATTAATTATAAAAAATACTAAAATTGAACTTTGTAATTTCTATTAATGACATTATGCAACATAAATCGTAAACAAAAGTTTGCTTCCTTTTTTGTTAGAGGAAGCCAAACTAAGTCTCATTTCCTTGTAAGAAAGAGACTTATTCCTATCATTTCTACTTGTATGAGAAAGCTATAATAGAAACACTTGAATTTTCCAATTCTAATCAAACTCAAAGCACACTTACTCAAGAAATCATATTGCTTGTAAAAGTAAAACGGTTAAGTACGGTTACACATCTTATTTGAATGACTAGAGAACATGTTTTCTATAGCCACCAAAATGATACATCTTGAAGCATCAAGACATTATATGAGTTTTAATAATTAGAAATGGAAATCTCAATAAATCATGAAAGAAAAAAAGAAAGTAATAGCATGTTTTCTAGTAGTTTTCCTTAACTCAATATTTTTCCTAAGATTCTACACACCCTTGGGGTAATGTAGAGGGAGGAATTGCATGCAAAACTTTCAAGTTAAAGAATGGCATTGATGGCTAGTCTATCATATATATAGTAGAATTTGATGTATTTCCTTTAATATCTAAGTACATGTTTACTAGTCCGTGAGGCTTACATTAGTGATAATGTGCAGATATTCAAAGAGTAGAAAAGTAAATAAATTGCTACTTGCACTTCATTGGCATATACACATATTTAATGTTGTCTTATCCAGTGGGAGCAATGCATTTTACTACTGATACAGACGCACATGTAATGTTGTCTAAATTCAGTGGGAGCTATGAGCTTATCACCTTGTAAGTGACTCATTTTATTTCTAGCTGGTCTTGAAATAATACATTACTTTTCACATATAAAGCATCATAGTTCTATAAGAATCATAGCATATCATTCTATTAGATAACCTGTCGCTTTTCTGATGTCATTGTCAAAAATGTTATCTATACAATGTTTATGCATGATTGCTTATTAAACAATAAAGTTCTAGATATACTTATAATGCAAATGTGATTTTAGTTTTGACTTAAATCATATCATATCTGTGACATTGTCATATTATTCATACAAACATTTGAAAGCGTGGTGGACTCAATACCTACTAGTCTCAGGATCGTAACCTGACCCATAATATCTTGTTTGTATAAATGCTTGATGTTGTGTCATGCACAAGTGGGAGAAATCTTAATTGTGTGCAAGGTATAACACATAACAATATGACTTATGGTTTTTCTTAGCCGCATGGTAAGAAAGCTAAAATTCTACTAGGACTTATACACCTTGATGTATGTTGCCCTACTTAGAACTAGTGTCAAGAAATAATGAATACCTACTTCATTATATTCACTAAAAGGTTTAGCCAATATGACTGTGTCCTTTTGTAAAGACATCAATAAAAAGTATGTAATTAAGTTGAAAAGACTGTTGAAGCCAATAGTTGGCGTTCAATAATATTTTATTTAATATGTTTATTTCTTCCTGTAAAGACATAAACATCAGGCCCTTGAACTGTTCAAAGACTTATAAAGTAAGCAATTGTATAATACCTCCAAAACTTTGGAAACTATTATTGTGTCATATTTATTAATACAAATAAAATATATGACAAAAGAAATGTATTACTAGTTAAATTGCATAGTGAAAATAAAATAGAGATAATATTAATAAATAATAAAGACATTATGGTACATGTAATTTAATCTCGAAGGTTTCAGCAACGACGCTTATTTAGTTATTATCAACAATATACATTTATGCACTCACTCTTTCAAATCGCACGACACAAGTCATTAACCAAAACTTTTGAAAGAAAAATAAAGAAATAAACGTGGCATTGCAATATTAATTAAGAAGATCATTATCACATTAAAAGAGATTTGCAATATTAATTAAGATTATTATCACATTAAAAGAGATATTAGTAACCAAAAAAATAGTCAAATACTAAATATGTTTCTTTAATTACATAAAATGGCACATACGTTTCTAAATATGTCAAAGCATTTAAACTCAATTTACGTTTTGAATTAATATAGCATGGTATTTTTGGATAGTTGTTAACCATTCATGCCTTATAAATCCTCTCACTCTTCATAATATAAAAAAAGTTAGAAGATTTGCTATCATTGTAAACTTGGTCAAAGATATAAAACGTAATCAATATTTTCTTCCGCTCCGAGTCGCGCATTTATTCCGTAGGCTCCTATCCCATATATATACTAAACATCTTCCTTAGTATTTTTTAGTCACCACTCTTTTTACTCCCAATCATAAAACAATCTTTGGCCTTACGAAACTCAGGTTCAAGATCATTTTTGTTTCGGTCAAATTTTGGTTATTGTTCGTGACTGGAGTTGAGGCTGCTGTTCGAGTTGGGTCTGTTGGGGTTACATCGACCGTCTCATGTCCCGTTAGGTTCTGGTGTTGGTGTTGGTGTTCGTGTTCGGTCTCGGTTTTAGTTTTGATCTATCATTTTGTTTGGAGTATATCTTGAACAACAAATCTTACACGCTTCATGTAAATGCAATATATTATACTAAACTAAATCACCATGAATGATGATGTAGATGCAAGCTTTAAACATGTAAACTTTCTATGACCTTAAACCTATATGGTGACATGAATATGCATGATGAGCAACGTTAAAAAGAAAAAACATAAGTCCCACGTCTGATATTAGATTTGGACGAATTAGTGTAGTAGGAATATTTTATTAACCATGAAATCTTAATATTGACCCATGAAATCTCTAAAGGTACTGTAAATTGATCCATGAAATCTTAATATTGTAGTTAATGTTTTGCTATTTTACATATCAACTCGTATTCGTATCTATGTATATTGCTGATAAAGAAGAAGTGAATTGCTCAACATAGTACGGTGGCCTATTAGTGTTCCATAATAACAGTTCTTATATATGATAAAGTTTAGGAGTTGATCTCAACCATAAAATATAAAAAAGAGGGAATGAATTGAATTAGAAGAACTTTAGGTACCTTTATATTTTAATGTTACTATAACTAAATCAACATACATATATTATATTAGTGAACTTGTAAATGGTATTATGAATAGAAAACTTCTCACAGAAACACTATAATGATTCAAAAGCCCTACGTACATGTGCATGCAAATAAGTAGTAAAAAAATGTTAAATAAACCAATTGAAGGATAAAATAAAGGAGTAGTGAGTCTATCACAAATTTATAATGGTTCCCAAATTCTTGTAGATAAACCGAAAGAGTAAGTTGTGTTTTCGAGTTCGCGTTGACTTGCTTTTAAGGTACGGGTATGTTAAATAGTAAGATTTAGCAATGAACATATAAAATTAGATATATAATGATATGTAATCATGGATTCTTATAGATTCTTTGAAGAGGGAGTGATCTCTTGTCTTTGTGTTGTTTCTCTTTGTTGTGTGTTTGTTAACGTATAGATATTGCGTCCTTTTAGTAAGGACACCTCATGTCTTGATTCTCATTTGTTTTTGCTACTTTTGTTTGTTTGATATTCCGTCCAATTTCCTATCCGTACTCATGACTCATTGATATTCGTTGATATTATGTTTGATTAGATATTCGCATTCATGATTCCTTTGATCTTTGTTTGAATATGATATTAGATCTGTTATCTTGATTGAATTATTGGTAACTTGTTCAGTTTGCTTAAATCTTTGCCCAAGCTATTTGAACTAGTCTTGGAGGTACCATGACCATGTCATTGTTGCACCAATGGCATAACACTATCTGTGGCGGCGTGATTAGTCCACGACCTTTCCTTTTAAATGATGGCCTTTGATTATTATTAGCTTACATATGTATGTATACTCGTCATTGTACTTGTGTGTATGGATATAACTTTATTTTGCAGGGAGCGTATGGATGCATCCTAGGTACTTTGTTCCGTTCAGTTCAGGTGAATGGTTGTGTGTATGCTATACATATCACATTTGGTTACATCAGGAGTTGCAAATCTCTGTGTAAACTGTATTAAGTGGCTATATGGATTTATCTGTTAGGGTACTATTATGTATCATGTTTTAGACATTTATTTGAGACTCGTGGGCATTCCTTTTTTGTTCTTGATTCTTATTCATTTTATTGTATTTCGTAAGATAATCTTGTTTTAGCAGGTTCTCGTGATTCGTTTCATTCATTCTTTTGTCTTATTACCTTTTTATTATTATATCTGTTCACTGAGCGTTAGCTCAGCCGCGTTTTCTTTTCCTGCGGCAGGTAATAAGCGGGAAGCTGGGATTTGAGTGTTGAGAGTAGGAAGCTTTTAGAGGACCGACCCTTGATAGATTTCCTTTGGATTTATGTTCAAGACTTATTTCCTTTGATGATCTCTTTTCATTTAGACTTTGGTGGAATTTAATACTTTTGGAAGTCATTTTGTTACATGACTTAGTATTTTTATTTAATAAAGTCTTCCGCTTGCGTTTATATGTTCCGATATGACACCATAATGTGACTCTTGGTCTCCTTTATCGAGTGGGATTGTATACCCAAGCCATGTTTGAATATTGCAGATCTCGTTCTCTATTTTCATTCACGAAGCCTTTCAATCTTTAATCAGTTGGATTGAGGTATTTAGCCTGTAAAATTCATTCTATTCGTGTCAACCAGGCTTAGGTACAGTATTCTGTAACATTACGTTAACAACGATTATATCATGATCATCTGATAACTTTTGAGATTAGCACATTGATTTTTGTTTTTTAATGCTCATGGAACAGGTTGCTTGTTAATCTTCTAACAATATCTATGAGGTATGACTAATCTTTCAAATATAATCTATGTTGCTTGGTCATTCTATTTGGTTGTTTCATTCTACATGTACTTTTTTTTTCTCAAAACACTAATAACATTCATTATGATGTATGACTATACACATGTAACATGTTGCATGTTAGTCTTCTAAGAATATCTATGAGGTATGACTAATCTTTCGAATATAAGTTGATTGGTCATTGTATTTGGTTAAAGTTTAATATTTAAATTTCACAATGACAATTACTAAGAGGCAAGATCATACACTATCAAAGGTTGGTTTGCTTTTTACAAAGACGGTATTCTCACACGGACAGCTATATGTCACACTGTCAAGAATCAAACGAAAAAGAGGAATGAAGATTCTATGTTTACACAAACACGGCAACCATTAGAACTAAACGACAAACATTGTCTCAAAAAAAGTTTTATGAACCGAACCCGCTCGTTGGGCAGGTTATGTTACTAGTGTGTGTATATATATATATATATTAATCTTTGGATTTTTTTAAAAATATAGTCCTTGGCAAGGTTTGAACTCATGATATATGGTTAGGATGCAATATGGTTATCCAACTCATCCATCAGCCAATTTGTGTTTTCTAATAAAAAACAATAATGGTATGCTCTAAAAATAAATTACAGCAAGGTATGGAGATATCTTGTGACCTATGTTCATATTTTTTAATTTTCAAAAATATATTTGAAGATATACTCCATAATCAGATTTCATATTCATCCAAATCAATAATATCTAGATACGTAACAAAAAATCCTAATACATACAAACCCTAATATCCAAAATCATCATCTTCATCTGTAGAGTTAGAGGTAATACTCATAATGACCATCCTTATTTATTTATTTATAGTACATACATTTAATTATCTGCTTATGTAACAATTCACATTTTTACACCTTTTTACGTTAATAAATATCGTAAACTATTTTTTTTTAAACTTTTACGCCTTTGCCTTTAATATCGAATTCTTAGCAAGTCTACTACATATAAACCTCCATACCCGGTTCTATACTTATACGTACTTATACATTCCAAAAATTTAATCAAGATATTCTAATAACGTGATTAGTAGTATGATCAAAACTAAAGAACCTGTTATAAATTTGCTCTACCTCTTAGCTAACCAAAAGTGAATACGTCCTACTCTTATCCTTTCGCCACCACTTAGGGTTTAATTCTAATAAGTAAACAAAAACAAGTCTTATATTTCTTTTCTTGTTTTTCAAATAATACACACAAATCAAAAATTCTTAAACATTAAACCTAATACCAGTAACTAATACCTTCCTAGAGAATAAAGAAAAATTTTATGTACTTATGCTTCCAACTTCACAAATCAGAGATATTGTCCCCAACTAGAAAAGATATACAAGAATCCCATCTTAATATAACTCTATTACCCATTATACAAAGCCCATGATCCCTTTTATAAAACTCCTCAAAACCCACGTTATCTTTCTTGTTTCTGCTTCCACACCGACAGTAAACCACTTTATTTCACTATACATTGACAATGTATTACCCCTAAAAATACCTTGCCTTATATGGATTAACACAAGATCGTGACTCAAAAATGAGATACTATACATGCAAAATGTTTGAGTATATTATGGCTCACGTAACCCTTGCAAACTCAGAATCATCTGGTTATCAAATTCACACTTCATCAACTTCACCTTGTTCCTTGTTTTCCTGGTATTGACACTAACAACAGGCAACTCACACTTTATACTCCATTACCTGACAGTGTATACAAAAACTCTAAAAACCCTAATCTCAAATTCGTCACTTTTGTTTCATTTTGGTTCGAGTTCAAGCAAACTAAATGTATTCTTACGGGCCGATACAAGCACACAAGTGAGTATAAAGCATGGTGAAAACGTTGGGATTAGTAGTTGGGTCAGATTTCAGACAGTTAAAGCAATTAGGTTTTCGTTTGGGTTAAATCCATACTCGTGTTCCTCCAACCTTATGTGAAGTTATCACTCCCTATCAAAATTATATAGGTTATGCATTCATGTTTCTAGTTGTGCTTGAAAACCTTTGTATAAAAGTTATCATAGATTCCACCATTTGAAAACTAATTTTTCTTTCTAGTATTCGATTATTCATGCGCCTGAAACCCTAAATTTTTAGGCGTGACCATTTAGGTTAAATGATTGATTCGTGATGTTTATATTTTCTAGAATAAGCACTCATAACGCATGAGGTCGTGTATAGGTTTAGATAGGCGAATTGAAAAATTGAAACTAGGAAAGTTATGTTTTCACAAGAAATTAAAGCTTCTGATGTATACGGGTTCGATTGAGAAAACCCGTATAACAAACTGGACCATTTGAAATCTTGAACTTGTCATTCGTTAACATAGTATGGGAGTAGGGCACCATGCAACAATTTGAGCTTCTAACACTTTATAACGAAGCGGGATATAGACTTACAAATCTGTTATTTTGTGTGTATAAAAACTGCCCTGTTTGGTCGACTTTAGGCCTTGTTTTGGCTCACTTAGACTTAGACATAGAGTCAACAAATAGGGGCGTTTTATAGTCGATATGGTAGGCTTTATTTAGCAACTTGAATCATAGAAAATGGTTAGGAATCAAGCCCGCAAACTGAGACTCAAGTTAGTGCTGTTGTCACGTGTTCAACAGTTAATACTGTTGGAAGGTCGCGACACCACCACATTCACACCCTTTTTTAAACCTACTTAATAAATCTAAAAACATTAAAACTATTAATAAAAGTTGCTAGTGGACTGTCATGTTTATAAGTGTACTTTTAGTTTGTCGTAAGAATTCAGTAACGAACTCGCAAATAGGACTAAAGTTAGTATGCTGTGCAGTGTTCCAACAGTTGAAACTGTTGAAACTCGTTTTTGTCACTATAATGACTTCGAATTGCAAAACTTATAAAAGATGAATTGTTGTACTCCTGGCCTAGTTTTCAAAAGTGTTTTTGGTTCGTCATAATACTGAGTAATGAATTTGTAATCCACGATCAAAATCAGACGAAAGTCATCTGAAAAACACTTAGCCAAAAATATTGTTTTTTCTGCTTAAGCCTAGTCGCGACCCCCTTGTGTTTAGGTACGTTTTTAACATATTAAACGACATTTTTAGACAAAACTTAAATAACGAAAGTTATAGATGACATGACCTAGTTTTCAAAATATCTTTTTTTTGTAATTTCATTAAGTAACGAGTCCAGAAATTGATTGTAAAATTCTGCATTTGTCCTACGAATTTTATAAATAAAGCTTAATTTTTAAATTTATATTGTTATAACTTCGACCATTTGTTTGACACATTTAGAGACCAAACTAAGTGTCGATTGAATTAACTATAAAAGTACTTGCGACCTAGTTTTTAAATTGTCCGATATCGTAATTTACACATTTAATGGTAAGAGATTATGACCCGATACATTTGGCCAATTTTCATGAATAATCATTTTAAACAAGTAATATTTCTCAAACTCAAGCACAATACTAAGGACAAGATTGCATACATTTTAGTATATTTCATGATTAGTAATATGCGTATTATTCATTTAGGTAGCGGATAGAGTTTTGCATTGTTTTTCGCGTACACCATTTACCTTGCTCGCTTCATATTCGTTGCTACTTCATTATATCATTAAGGTGAGTTTATAGTCCCCACTTTTATACTTTTCAATCATTTATCAAATCTCGGGGAGGAGATCATGTTTGTTTTACAAACTGGATGCAAGTACATTTTAAATTCAAATATTACGAGTTTGCCTGAGTAGCTATAACCCACTATGCCCTTCATCATAAACTGTTAATTGCATATATGTAATTGTTAATTGCATTATGTGAGCGCGAATGTTATGAATAGATCTATTTGGGAATTAACAACCCCATTCGGGCAAGTAGCACTTGCTAGTATTCCGGTTGAACGGAACGACGAACGCATACCATGTCGGACTCATAGATGTTACGGGTTGAACATCTACATTGGGCACCATCATTTATATGTAGTTGATACATACATTGTTGAGCTTCAGTGTCATGAGCTTAGTGCATTTTGTAATACATTTTTGTGATATTGTAATTTGCTACTCTATTACAGAGAAATCTTGCCATCTGCTTTATTTAATTTATAAACCTATAAATTCACCAACATTATTGTTGACGTTTTAAAACATGTTTTCTCAGGTACTTAAGTGCTAGGTGCTAGCTTGATGTGCATTGGAGTCTAAACAATACAAGATTACTTTTCAAACGACACTTAGAGGTCGTTCTCTCATGACTTGTGCAATGGTATTATGAAGTAATGCCCCCGGAACATCATTTCCGCTGCGACACATTTTTGGGGGTGTTACAGATTGGTATCAGAGCACTGGTTATAGAGAACTAGGTTGCATATGTTTTCTCAAAACATTACGAATAACACAATGGTCCAAAGAATCTTACAAGACATTAACATATCATCTCACGACATTTCATCTTTGGAGCACGGCTTAGAGAACTAAACTAAAAAAATTTATTACTCCTTTAATTTTGAAGAATCATGCCTGTAACAAGACAAGGAGACACTACCATCATGACTCCAGAAACTATTCAAGCTATGACCGATCAGGCGCTACAAAGAAACCCTACCAACACTCATGATGACGGAAGCTAAAATTCGGGTAGAGGACCTGGAAGGCCCGTGCAACCTGCACGTGTTTGTTCCTACACCGACTTCATGAAATGCCAACCCTTGAACTTCAAGGGAACTAAAGGCGTTGTTGGCTTGTCTCGATGGTTCGAGAAAATGGAATCAATATTCTACATCAGCAGTTGTGCTATTGACAACCAAGTGAAATTTACTACCTGCACTCTGCTAGGTGCTGCACTAACCTAGTGTGATTAAGGTCATGTGAGTAACTTTAGGTCTTGATGCTGCTTATGCCGATGACTTGGAAATTCTTAAAAAGAAGTGACGGGACAAATATTGTCCAAATGGTGAAATCAAGAAACTTGAAATTGAACTGTGGAATCTTAAGGTCAGGGGAAACGATGTTGCAGCTTACACTCAGCGTTTCCAAGAACTAGCCTTGATGTGCACCAAATTTCTTGCTGATGAAACCGCAAAGATTGACAAGTATATCGGTGGACTTCCCGATAACATTCATGGAAATGTCATGTCTGCAAGACCCAAGACTCTTGATTTTGCTATCGAGTTGGCCAACGACTTGATGGATCAGAAACTCCGCACTTATGCGGAAAGGCAAGCTGAGAACAAGAGAAAATTCGATAACAACAACCAGAATCAACAACAACTTCTCAAGAAACAAAATGTGGTTCAAGCTTATGTTGTAGGGTCTGGAGAGAAGAAACCGTACGGAGGATCTAAACCTCTGTGCCCTAAGTGCAACTATCACCATGATGGAGAGTGTGCACCCAAGTGCACCAACTGCAAGAAAGTCGGTCATTTGACAAAGGATTGTTGGCATCCCATTAATAATAACAACCAAAGGACTATCACTTGCTATGAATGTGGGAATCAAGGGCACTACAGGAGTGATTGCCCGGTGTTGAAGAACCAAGGTACTGAAGCCCGAGGAATGGTGTATACCTTAGGAGGAGGAGAAACAAATCAAGACCTTGACAACACGGAGGATGATATCTCTGCTTAGACTTTATCCTTTTAGGAATTCTCGTTGTATTTTCTCCTAAATTCCCGTTGTACTGTACGAATGATTTCAATTATTTGTCAATTAATGTGTTGTGAAAATCTTGTCAATTTTACTTCAATTTTTCCATTCATTCAAACCACCCTCTGAAGCATTATAACCTTCTGAAACATTTCACTAGCACCCGATAAACTATTTTACCATCGTTCACGAATTATTTCACTAACATTTTATAAACCACCTTACAAACATTTCACCATCACTTTACAAACTACCACATTCTTTATTCACAAAATAATAAACCACATTGTTTTCATCATATAAACTATTATATCGTACTATTTTGACGAAAATGAACATCGCATTGTTAATCCTCAAATATACATAGTCTGATCACCTATGTATAATTCAGGTAGGACCATGCCATGCTCAGAGTAGTCACCTTAAAGCTTTTGTCAAAATCAATTTTCTACTTATACCCTTGAAGAGCAAAATTTTGTGTGCGAATTCATAAAACGTATTTATCACGAGGAACCAAACTAATAATCATAATAACCAAGTAAACTTTTACACCATCTTACTATAAAGTCAATATCATCTTATATCAAATCTCAAGCTGAAAAGTCGAAGACGCATCGTTAGTCACCCTAGGACAATCCGCTGGAAAGTGAAACCTACACCTCTTCATCAATACCATTCCGGAAGACAACACAAACTGAATTGCGGGACGCAATTCTTTTAACACGGGGAGACTGTAACAATTCACATTTTGGGTCATTTTACGTCAATAAATATTCGACTATTTATTTTAAGTTTTTACACGTTTACTTTTAATTTCAACCGTTTAGTTAAACCGTGTAAATTAAAAATCAACAATCAACGTAAACCGACACTAAATAAATAAAAGTTTACGTCAAATAAGTGCTATATAATTGTTAAAATAAATTATAAGTTTTTTTTTTCATATTTTTACGTAAAACGCTTACGTGCACACTTATATGCATGCATGTATGCAAATAAACTAGCCCACCTTATCTCATTTATGCATACATATACATACATATTTATCATAATATAAAAGTTTAAACATTTTTCTTTGTCTTTTGCTTTCTAGCCGCCCCTCATATGTTCTAAATACGGAATATGCAACATCCTTGATTTAAGTAATTACCATTTATGTGATAAACAACTTACTAGGCTTTCATGTGACATTTCATGTATACGCAAAGTTATACCAACTTTTTTTTCTTAGATGAATTCACACGGCACATTGTAAGGATCAAGGAAACCTTACATAACTTTGTCAAAAACTTTACTATTGGTCTTGAAAGAAGCTTTAAACTTTGCCAATAATTCCTTTTGATAAAGGGTTGCAACTGGTATCATGTTCACTCATATTATCATTTAGCAAATTTGCTTTTTCTCTGCATGCGGTGCTCAAACTCACGGCAACAACAACATAGCAAGAAAGAGTTAGTCTTTTTAATATTTTGCTAGTACATTACAAGAAGGTTTAAAGGGTTTAAGCTTGAATCAAACGTATATTTGGGGTTTGATTGTGAGTATACTTGTTTAACTAATCTCCTCATCTCACCAAGGTTTATATCTTTTTCTCACACTTTCATTATATATTTTTTTTCTTGTTATGTACATTTTTACTGTAAAGTTATATCACCAATTAGTTGTATTTTCAACAAGTTATCAAGAAAATCAAGAAACGTATATAAACATGTTAATACTTACATGGATGAAATATAATTAGTAAACATGCTAGTACTTTAGAAAATAATTATTTTGGTATACTACATGTGCTAATTAAATTATTAGACTAGTTGTTAAGTCATTTGTTCATAAAAACTAGTTTATATGAGATGGATGTGACTAAGATTAGTTGATGTTGTTGTTGTTGAGGGATGTTAGTGTGATTAAATTAGAGGTTTTATTGTGTTAAAATGGAGTAAAAATCATAGGTTTAAAAGTATATATATACACACTTAATTTTCAGCCGACACGTGCTGTTTTGACACGGATTACGAGGCAATATAAAACTTTAAAATTTTGATAGTACATCTTCTCACGATTTCGTGGATATAAAGAACGTAAAAATCAGAGTTAAAACACACCCACAAGCACACCACCCCCACACCCAATAAACATCAACCCACCCCACTCCACCCCCCACAAATCACCCCAACAACAACAACAATACCAACAACAACAACAACAAGATAACACAGACAAGATCATGCAATGAATGAGGTAACACCGCCCACATCAGAGGAATTTGCCCAAAACAGAAGAACCGTGGGAATAATTGACAACTGAATGGCACAACTCACGAAGAGCATACTTTGGGAGGGAAGAGAATGATAGCCTAGACCTAACGTCATCAAGTACTTTTTCTCCTCAACAACCGTTATGCTACAATTTTATTTGATTCTGGTGCGGATAGGAGCTTTGTATCTAATACCTTTAGTGCCTTGATTAACATTACCCCCACTATGTTAGAAAGTCATTATGACGTAGAATTAGCCGATGGGAAAATCATAGGAGTTAACACCATAATTCGTGGTTTCACTCTAAACTTCATGAATCATCCTTTCAACATCGACTTGATGTCGGTCCTACTTGGTAGTTTTGACGTCATTATTAGGATGGACTGGTTAACAAAGTATCATGGAGTGATCATCTGTGATGAGAAGATTGTACGTGTTCCTTTCGGAAGAGAAATGTTAATTTTTCAAGGCAATGGAAACAACCAAAGGGAAGAATCCTGACTAAATATCATTTCGTGCACTAAAGCACAAGAGTATTTGTCAAAGGGGTGTGATGTCTTTTTGGCACACATTACCACAAAGGAAGCCAAAGACAAGTCGTAGGAGAAGCGACTTGAGGACATGCCAATTGTCAGAGACTTTCCTGAAGTTTTTCCTGAAGACTTGTCGGGTATTCCACCAGCCCGACAAGTAGAGTTTTCCAAAATGATTAGGGTACCGTAAGGTTTTGCACCTGTAGCACAGGGCACGCTTATCGTTGGCACATCTAATGAAAGAACTGGCGGAACAACTTCAAGAACTATCCGACAAGGGATTTATAAGACCCAGCTCTTCACCCTGGGGAGCCCCGGTCTTGTTCGTCAAGAAGAAAGACGGATCTTTTCGCATGTGCATCGATTATCGTAAACTGAACAAGTTAACGGTGAAGAACCATTATCCACTTCCTAGAATTGATGACTTGTTCGATCAGGTTACCATCAGTTGAGAGTTCTCAAAGAATACATTCCTAAGACCGCGTTTAGGACGCGTTACGGGCATTATGAATTTCAAGTAATGCCTTTTGGTTTGACAAACGCACCGGCGGTATTAATGGACCTCATGAATCGGGTGTACAAACCTTATTTGGATAATTTTTTGTGATGTCTTTATCGACGATAGACTAATTTATTCAAAAACAGGGAAGAGTCAATGAAGAGCATCATCAAATTAATTTGGAATAGCTAAGAAAGATAGTTTGTACACCAAAATTTTGCCAAGTGTGAATTTTGGATCCAAAAGTACAAGTTTTCTCGTACATGTTATTGAATAGCAAAGGCATTCATGTAGATCCTGCAAAGATCGAGTCAATTAAAGATTGGGCATCTCCTAAGAGTCCAACAGAGATCCGCCAATATTTTAGGACTCGCCGGTTATTACAGAAGATTCATAAAAGGCTTTTTCCAAGATAGCACAATCCATTACTAAATTGACTCAAAAGAATGAGGAAGTTCACTGGTGAAAAAGGAGGAAGCTGCATTTTAGTTGATTAAGCAGAAGCTATGTAGCGCACCTATTCTAGCCTTGCCTAAAGGATTAGAAAACTTTATTGTCTATTGCGACGCTTCGCATAAAGGATTGGGTGCTGTGCTTATGCAAAATGAGAAAGTTATAGCCTATGCCTCTCGACAACTGAAGATCCACGAGAAAAACTACACCACTCATGACCTAGAGCTCGGAGCAGTAAGTGTTTCGCCTGAAGAATGGAGACATTATTTATACGGACAAGTGTACCTTTGTTCACCGACCACAAGAGCTTACACGATCCTTGACGAACCACAAGGAGTTGAACAAGAGACAAAAAAAACCGTCGATGGTGTTGGGAGCTTCTGTCAGAGATTATATCGATGCGACATCTGTTTATCTACCCAGAAAATCAAACTTGTTGTCTGATGCATTAAGTAGAAAAGAAAGGGTTAAACCTTTAAGGGTCCAAGCCTTAGTCATGACTATTGGCTTGAACCTCCCCAAACAAATCCTAGAAGCTCAAACCAAAGCATTAAAACCTGAAAACCTCACTGCTGAAGATGTTGGAGGTATGCTCCGACAAGACCTTACAAAGGAAAGGTTGAAACCCCGTACGGACGGAACTCTATGTTTAAACAACAGAAGTTGGTTACCGTGTTACGGCGACTTAAGGACTCTAGTCATGCACGAGTCTCATAAGTCAAAATATTCCATTCATTCGGGTTCAGACAAGATGTACCAGGACTTAAAGCAGTTGTATTGGTGGCCTAACATAAAGGCGAATATTGCCACATATGTTAGCAAGTGTCTGACTTGTTCTAAATTCAAGGCAGAGCATCAAAAACCTTCCGGTTTACTAGTCTAACCAGAGATTCCAGAGTGGAAATAGGATAAAATCACCATGGATTTCGTCACTAAACTCCCTAAGATGACAAACGGTTATGATACCATTTGGGTGATCGTTGATCGTCTTACAAAGTCTGCTCACTTCCTACCAATGAGGGAAAATGATCCCATGGAGAAGTTAATGAAGCTTTACATGAAGGAAGTAGTCACCCGACATGGTGTGCCTGTTTCTATTATCTCCGATCGTGATGGTAGATTTACGTCACTATTCTGGCAAGCACTTCATAAGGCTTTAGGAACCCGATTGGACATGAGTACGGCCTATCATCCCGAAACTGACGGTCAAAGTGAAAGAAGTATATAAACTTTAGAGGACAAGTTATGCGCTTGCGTGTTAGACTTTGGAAAGAATTAGGATAGACACTTACCGTTAGTAGAATTCTCTTACAACAACAGTTACCATACCAGCATAAAGGCTGCACCATTTGAGGCACTGTATGGACGAAAGTGTCGATCACCCGTATGTTGGGCAGAAGTTGGAGATGCTCAGCTTACTGGTCCTGCAATAATTCATGAAACCACCAAGAAGATCGTCCAAATCAAAAGCAGAATCCAAGCCGCTCGTGACCGACAGAAGAGCTATGCAAACATTAGACGTAAACCAATGGTATTCCAAGTTGGTTTCCGGGTCATGTTAAAAGTTTCACCTTGGAAATGAGTTGTGCATTTTGGCAAACGGGGGAAGTTAAACCCTAGGTATGTCGGCCCTTTCAAGGTGATCGAGAGAGTCGGAACTGTTGCCTATAAACTTGAGCTACCACAACAATTAAGCCGAGTTCATAACACGTTTCACGTGTCAAATCTAAAGAAGTGTCTGTCCGATGAATCACTTGTGATTCCGTTAGAAGAACTACGTGTTGATGACAAGCTCCACTTTGTGGAAGAGCCAGTAGAATTTATGGATCATGAAATCAAACAATTGAATAGAAGTCGCATTCCCATCATTAAGGTGAAATGGAACTTTAAACGAGGTCCTGAGATTACCTGGGAACGAGAGGATCAATTCAAGTAGAAGTATCCTCATCTCTTCACCAAGACTACACCGTCATCAAGTGCCACGTCTTAAGCCTTGAGGACAAGGCTCATTTAACGGGGGAAGATTATAACACCCCGTGATTTTAGGTTATGTTACGACTCCGAGTTTCCATTATTTAATTATTTCTTTTTAGATTTTAGCTTATTTCGCGTAGCTATGCATCTAAACCGCATTAGTTAAATCGCTTAGTTAAACTCCGTTAAGTAAATAAATCAAGCCTTACATTTCTTATCCTTGTTCTCAAATGATACAAACAATAAAAACCAACTTATGAAATAAACCTAACTCAAGAAATTCATAAATCCCCCTAAGAGATAAGCTGCAATTCGTGTACACCTTTTTCTTGTGCAAACCAGTAACTTTCAATTTGGGATAAAGATGTACAAAGCAAATCCCATCTTAATATAACTCTTTAACCCATTGTGTAAAGCCCACCCTCCCTTTTCTATAAACCTCTCAAATCCCATGTGATACATGGATGGGTTTCTCTTGTTTCTGCTTCCCACTTACACCAACAGTAATCAACTTTAAATTCCTGTACCTTAACCATGTAAAGGCCCCAAAAATCCCTTGCCTAAATGGGGTTAACAAGAAAACGTGATTCATAAATGAATTACTATACATGCAAGGTTTTTCAAGTATATAAAGCCTCACCCAAACTCTTAAGGAAATATACAGAGAATTATAACACCATCAGGATTAACTATCATACACCTCCACCATTGTTTTACCCTTTTGTTCTTTTGGGTTTGACTCACACTCAACACACAAGCAAACCCACACCCTTTGTACCTTCATCATACGCAAAACCCCAACCCTACATTCGTGCCTTTTAAGTTTTCATTTCTAGTCGATAATCAGACAAGCAAGGTGTTATATGTGGAGTTGCAGGGGTTAGAGGGGTGAATATTATTGCAAACACTTGGTTTTATAATTAGGGTTTTTGATCAAGAAGATTTTAGCCATTAGGGTTTTTGTTTGGGTCAAGGCAATAACCAAATTCTCCTCAACTCTTGTGAGTCCCACGTCCTTACTACTTTATTTTATGTATGCAATATATATCATTAGCGTGTGCTTAAAGCCTGTAAAAACAAAACACATTTCTTTTCTTATGATTACTTTCTAATATATGTACCGAATAACACTATAACCTTTATAAAAATTGTAAAGTGACTAATAAGACATGGACCATGCTTATGCTAGGGTACTAAGGGTAGAAATCAGCCATTAGTAGCTCGGACTCAGGGGTGGAATAAAAAGAAAACGTATATGTATGGTTAGTGTAAAACGCAGCCACACTTGTAACATTCGTGTACACTATTTGACCTCTAGGCGTGGAGCATAAAAAGCAAGACTAATCTATTTCATAAATAGACCATAAAACGAGTAGGTTCGCCCCTGAGAATCGCTAGTTTTTGTCAAGTAGCGACAGAATTAGAAGGCCTCAAAGATGGACGAAAATCTATCGTTTTTACACTGTTTTTAAACCGCCCTGGTAGGTTAACTTTAGGCTTTGATTCATCTCAATTAAGCCAAGAGATAAGGTCAGTACATAGGGGCTTTTTGTAGTTGACATGGTAAGCTTTATCTAGAAATTCGAATCATCAAAAACAGTTGAGTAATGAGTTCGTAAATTGATCTTAAAACTAGTACTGCTGCCATGTTTTTTAATAAATTAAAGCCGTTAACATATAGGGTCGCGACACCCCCACCTTTGGCCTCGTTTTTAACTATTTTAGCCACAGCAAGACTTAAACTCATAAGGGGTAAATGGTAGTAGAGTTTTCCTAGTTTTCAAATATGTTTTTGCCTTGTCATGGTACTGAGTAACGAGTTTGAAACCCACGAGCAAAGTCAGCCAGAAGTCACTTGCAAAACACTTAGCTAAAATTTCCACTTTTTGTTTTGAAACCCAGTCGCGACACACACCTCTTTAACCACGTTTTTAACCAACTAAACGACCTTTTTGGACAAGACTTACTTAACGAAACTTGTAGACGACCTGTCCAAGATGTCAAATGTGTATTTGGTTTTCATTACCGTTAGATAACGAATCCATAAATTCATTGTAAAACTCCAAGTCATCCAATATTAAAACTTAGTAAAATTTTATTTATTTGATTTAGTTAAACGTCAACATTTCGTCTAATTAATTGACGCACTTAGAGACCAAACCAAGGGCCGGACCAAACTAATATTTTAGAGTATATGTGACCTAGTTTCCTAAAAGTCTGAAGTCATAAATTGCATATTTTGAACGCATTGACTCAATAAAATTGACCACTTTAACATGAGGAATTATTTTCAAAAGTCATTATTTTAAATGGAGCTCAAACACACACTAGGGTCGAGATTGCAAGTATTTAGTTTATTATTTTTTCGTTTAGTAAATATGTATTATTTTTCCATAGGTTGCGGATAAAGTCTTTTGCATCATTTTTCGTGCCACTACCTTGCTATTCCGTTATCATTACTTGATGTGAGTTTATAGTCCCCACTTTTATACTTTTTAATCATTTATCAAATCTCCTCTGGGATGAAGATCATGTTTGTTTTACAAAATGGATGCAAGTTACCCATTATAAATTCAAATATTCAGAGTTGCCTAAGTAGCTATAAAACCGAGAATGGCCCTTCATCATGATCTATCAATTGCATAGATGATAAATATTAATTGCATTATGTTAAGCCGAATGTTATGAATAGATCTATTTGTGAATTAACATCCCGTTCCGGGGCAAGTAGTAGCTGCTAGTTTACCGGTTGGCCGGAATGACGAACTATACCATTGTCGTGAACACATAGGTGTTACGGGTGAACATCAACATTGGGCACTACTCATTTATATGTATTTGACCTACATAGATTAGTTAGCTTCAGTGTCATGAGCTATGCATTCGTAATACATTTTTGTGATAATTGTATTTGTTACTCTAATTACATGGGAATCTTGTTATTTTCGCCTTTAATTTAATTTTATAAACCTTAAATCCACCAACATTATTGTTGACTAGTTTAAAACATGTTTCTCAGGTTAATAAGATGCTAAGTCATGGAACATAGGATGGTCATCTTTTGAAAGTCATATTATCATAAAGTTTACATGCAATACATTTTGTGATATTGTTAATGTTTTGAAATCTTTACTTTTCAAGTTATAACAAGTAAGCCTAAAGCTTTTGTAACAAACCATTTATGAAATCCAATGTATCAGTTTCCAAACGACTCTTATAGAGGTCGTTCTCTTATCTTGTGCTATTGATCTATGAAGTAATACCCCCAGAACATCATATTCTGTTGTGGCCCATTTTGAGGGTGTTACAGTATACTACACTAAAATAAGTGCATGGCAAGGGTGTGGAATAGTTATATGATCGATGTGACCATCATAACAAATACAGGTTTCAAACATGGGTTAATCCTAGTGCCTCTTATCTAGCAAATCCTTATACTCACTATGCGGTCTCGGGATGCATCACAAAAACAAGTTCTAGAATTTAATACACTACCGGTACACTCATATAATTTAATACCGATACCAATGTTCTAGAAAAGGCGACAAAGACCATACGTACACATCCGTAATGATGAAATAGGCACATATGACTGCATTCGAACCTTAACTCGAACAAGCTAAAGGTATAAACTATCTTGGGTTTCAAAATGGATACCCGAATTCCTAAAGATCTAAAGGCGAACCTCACATTTTTGGGGTGGAATTCTGAGGGTTTTTGTGCTAGTCATATACATTCTTATCCATGAGATGCATTTAATACTCGATTTTCGTCGGTGTGTGTCATAAATTTTTTTAAAATTTGGGTCAAAATTACCTTTTACACTATGTTTCGATATATTACCCATCATTTTAAGGAACAAGCAAATGGCAATTGAAGGAATAGTTTCTAAGGCTTATTTCCCCCTACACTTAAGTTAAACATTGTCCCCAATGTTCTTTAGAAGTACCCTTAAAAACGAATAAAGGGAAAAGAGAACAAGTAAAAAAAACTAGTATTCCGTTACTGGTTTTGCCTCAATAATGGATAAGAAACATGCGATAACTGGTTAAATCATCCTCCAAGAATCATCCAATTAAACTTCCTAAGAACTTATAAGCTTTTTCTCATCAAATATAACATGTGATCAAAGACAAAGACAACTACACCAAGCGTAAAATCGGCAGGATAGATATATATATATACAATGAAACTTTAGGGTTTGACTCTTTGAAACCAGTAAAGATAGGATGAGAGTAATGATGTAATCATAGGTTTATGCAGATTTATAAAAGAATTACAAATTTTAAATGTTGTATAAATTATTTTTCGAAAATACTTGAAAATTTTTAATTTTTCTTGTAGCTGGGCTCACGACGCCTTCAGGATAAACCCTGACGCCGTCGCCAGCGACTGTGAAAATTTTCTTTTTGTTTTCTTTGAAAAATTTCCTGTACGCGATTATATAAGTAATTTCCTGTATGAATTACTGCATGAAACCTGAGATTAGTCAATACAATCATGTGACTCGAAACTGACACGAATTAATCTAAACAATTTATTTAATATGTTTGAATTGGTTCTTAAAAACCGAATAATTTCCCCTACACTTATTTTATGCAAAATACCTTTGATTGTCAATAAGAAGAAGTTAAAAACAAAACAAAGCATGATTACAAAAAATGATTCAATCACCAAGGAATAAATGATAAAGAATTAAAACACAAGACACTCCTAAATGCGGGAAAAATTAAATATTGGGTTGCCTCTCAAAAAGCGCTTTTCTTTTTTTTACGAGTCTTGTAGCTAGACTCGAAGTCACACGTCCTTACGTGACTTCTCATTCATCAGCAATTCCAGTCACATATTTGGGTCCAAGCTCTAAACATTCTTTGTAAAACCCTAATATTTTGCTCATCATGTACTCTACCCCTATTTTTTTGTCATTCTCCAATTCCTGGGTAGATGCTATGTGCTTCTCTTTCTAGGTCTGATAGCGAGTTGTATTGTTCTATGTTATGGGGCATCTTATAGGCAATTTCATCGGTCTCGCATGTGAACCTTACTACACCTCCGGGTGGGTGATTCGTTGACGGTATACACTTAAATAACTCAAATGCAAATCTCAACCAAATGCCCTTAACCAAGGGAAAAGGTCAAAAGCTACACAAAGAGATTAAATATATAAGAATCAAATCAATAATAAAAAGATTCCGGAAGAGATATTCCCGGGTCGTATGTCCCAACGAGGCTGCAATTGAAAATTATCCTGGTTTGATGATAAAATTTAATGAAGGAGAGGTATATGATGGAAACACTGATATAATTACAACTAAAATTAATTAAATAAAACTTAATTTAATCTACGGGAAACAGATATAGGAAATGGGGATCTTAAAAACTATGGGAAACAAAATTAGTTAATATGGATAGAACTTAAACTACGGGAAGCATAATTAATTATTGGGAAATCCTAAATACTAAAAATTAAGAAAATAAATGCTAAATTAAATTAAAAATCAAAATTAAATTCTAATTAACTTAATTTGAAAAATAAAAAAAACTAGAATAAAAACGGAGGTAGTTTGAATGTAAAACGAAAAGAAACGGTAAAACACACCCGGTAAAACGGGTCTAAGACTGAAATTTAAGAAAAATAAGGCCTATACTAAATTTTATATTTTTCCTAGACACTAAATGACAAAAGAAAATTTTGTAAAAAAGAAAAATATTTTTTTATTAATTTTTGGATTTTTTATGAATTTTTAAAGATTAATAACTAATTAAAACTAAGAAAATAGAAAAAGACAAAAAATAAAAGTTATAAAAATTCTGAAAAAATAAAATTAAATAAAGAAAAAGTTAACAATTCTAAAAATATAAAAATGCCCAAATTTTACTGTTTATATAAAAAGTAATTAAACTAATTAAATTTTAACCTAATTTAATTATTTAAATTAAATAAAACTAACTGTGGTTAACCTAAGGGACTAACAGTGAAAGGACAGCAAGGACTAACGAGGTAACAGGCTAACTAACCACAGGGACTAACAATTATAACTATAAAAGAAGAAATTACACAAACAGTCCCTGAAGTGGACCCCGATTACAAAGAGAGTCCAAACAGCTTATTATCAAGAAGCTATAAAAACAAAGTTGTAAAGGGGCTTGAGCTTATCATTTTTTATAAAAGGACTAGTGGCTGAAAGGGTCTAAATAAGCCAAAAACATGAGCTTATTGGGCTGACAGAAGCTTATTAAGCTTATGAGCTTATTTTGCTTTCTTTTTGGGATTTAAGCTAACTAGATAAGCTACAACTAATAGGGAACAGATAAATAGGCTAGGGGATTCTTAAATAAGCTAAAGTATCTAGAATAAGCCCTAAAATAAGCTGGAAATGATTTAAGCTATAGTGACAGTTTTAATAAGAAAACAGAAAAGAGGGAACTTTAAGCCCTAAATAAGCTAAGCTAAAGGGGGAAATAAGCTATGAGATTTTGGGGAATTAAAGGGCTACTAATAAGCTATAAATAAAAGCTAAAATAACTAAGGGCTTAATACAAAATAAGCTAGATAAAAGGGGTGAAATTTAGTGCTCAGCACCAGGGGAGGGCAATGCAGTGGCTTAAGAGGCTTTTTGGGCTTATGAAAATAAGCTCTTATGAGCTTTTTAGCCAAAACAAACCCAAAACAGATTAATAAGGGAGGCAAATGAGCTTATTTTCAAAATTTGAGCCATTAGGGTTAAGAAAAAGCTGCTGATTTTGTGGCTTGAAAATGGGGGTTTTCAAAGATCATGCAAAGCTAAACTTTTGACTTATATTGTCAAAGTAAAGGGACAGAACAAGGGAACTTTTGAGAAGGCTATGTATGACTAAAATAAGCACAAAAAGATGGTACTTAAGCTGCATAAGCAGCTTGAGCCCTTAAGCTCAATTTTGCTTATTCAAATTTTGACAGAGGACAAAAGAAACTTAAAAACTTATTTTCAAACTAAAAGTGGTGATCAAGGAGGCTTTTTAAACCCTACACACTCAGCCAAAGTTGGCTGAGTGGTTACAACCCATACTCCCAACATTACCCATTTAAGTCTAAACCAAACACCCCCTTAAGTATAAATTTTGGTTTCTTATTTAGTTTTTTTTAAAAGACTTAAAAGGGTGAAACAAGTTCATTAAGCTGATTTTAACAACTTTAAACACGTTTTATATAAGTCAAACAGATTAAAAGGGATTAAAGTACATAATAAATTCTTGACAAATGGCTATATCACAAAAACACTTAACTTTTATTAAAACTGAAGATGTTACAACACAAAACATTAAATAAACTGATTACACTTAAATGCTTAAAAAAAAGACTTGGAATAAAATTTTAAACTAAAAACATAAAAAAAATTGGGGTGTAACTTCTTCGCTAGGTCTTTCACTCTTTATAGCAGTCCAATGACTTGGGCTGTGTTTGTGTGAGATAGAAGCCCACAAGCAATCTAGCCCTTGGTTTTTCACTCTCATGATATTCTAGCCATTTGAAAGGGGTGCGGGGTTGAGTGATTTCCAAGTGGGAAGGGTTATAGGGGCAGGGTAAGGTGGGAAAAGGTGAGGGGTGAGCTGTGAGTGTACTAGGGAGGTGGTATTGGGAGTGAAACCGTGGGAAAGGCTGGTATGGTTTTGGCGCGAAGGTGGTTACAGTACGGGGTGGGTTGCAGGGTTTAAAAGGGAAGTTTGGGGAAGAGGCAAAAATGCCCCCCCATCTTTGGCTCTCTTGTCATTTCATTTTAAGCCCTTTTTCAGTTATAACATAGTTTGGAAAGTGGCACAAATGGCCCCTCTGGTTTTATAACAAAAGAAAACAAAGAAGGTTTTGGGTAATTGCAAAACTGGTCCCTGCGTTTTATAACTAAAAGGGTAAAAAGGATTTTTGGAAAATTGCAATTTCAGCCCTTGTGTTTTATTTTTCTATTTTTCTTTATAAAACAACTTTCAAACTTGGCAATTTTAGCCCCTAAAGTTTTATAAAAAAGGATTTTGGGCTTTTGGGCTTGTATTGGGCCCAATTGAGTGTGTCTGGGCCCAATAAGGTTTAGGCTTATGTTATTGGGCTTTTTAAGGCCCAATAAGGTTTAGGTGGGTTTTGTGTGTACAATGGCTGAGATTGGCTGTAACTATGTCTAGGCTTGTGGTCCATCAAATTCTTCACGGTCTTTGGTCAATTGCACAAAATGGCTGTTAAATTGATTGATGGGCCCATTTGGTCTTCACAGTCTTCATAGTTATACATTGGGCTTTCCCGGCCCCATCAGATGGGTTAATATTGCATCAACAATAGTCTTAGCAGTTCCGGCTCCGGGTTTGACTGCTGATTCTTCTGTATTGACTCTGACTTTGGTATTTTTGGACTTTGGCCTTGATTTTGCACAGTCTTTTCCATTCCATGCTCAGTTTTATGTACAGTTTTGATATGAAGAACATTGTTCCTAAAGAGAGTTTAACTTGTCTTGTTGCAAAGGCTACATTAGATGAATCAATGCTCTGGCATAGGAGGCTTGGTCATATTAATTTTAAGAACATAAACAAGCTTGTTAAGGATAATCTTGTAAGAGGATTGCCTACAAAACGTTTTGAAAATGACCAAACCTGTGTTGCTTGTCTTAAAGGGAAGCAACACAGAGCTTCTTGTAAGTCCAAAGTTCTGAATCCAATTACTAAGCCTTTGTTTATGCTTCATATGGATTTGTTTGGTCCAACCTTTGTGAGTAGTTTAATGCATAAGAAGTATTGCTTAGTAGTCACTGATGATTATAGCAGGTTTACATGGGTTTTCTTTTTAACAACTAAGGATGAAACCAGTGAGATTCTCAAGAACTTTATCAAAGAAATAGAAAACCTAGTGGATAAGAAAGTGAAAATAATCAGAAGTGATAATGGAACAGAGTTTAAGAATAAAGTTATGGATGATTTTTGCAGAGAGAAAGGTATTAGGAGAGAATATAGTGTAGCTAGGACTCCTCAGCAGAATGGTGTAGCTGAAAGGAGGAATATGACACTAATTAAGGCTGCTAGAACTATGTTAGCTGACTCTAAGTTACCTACCACATTTTAGGCTGAAGTAGTTAGTACTGCTTGCTATGTACGGAATATGGTCTTAGTAGTCAAGCCTCATAACAAGACACCTTATGAACTCTTTAGAGGTTTTAAACCAGCCTTAATCTTTATGAGACCATTTGGATGTCATGTTACAATTCTTAATACTTTAGAAAATTTAGGCAAGTTTGATGGCAAAAGTGATGAAGGTTTCTTTGTTGGATATTCCTTGAGTAGTAAAGCTTTTAGGGTATACAAAACTAGAACTAGGAGGGTAGAAGAAAACTTGCATATTAGGTTTTTAGAGAATAAGCCTATGATAGAAGGGAATGGTCCAAAGTGGCTGTTTGATATTGATTCTCTAACCCAATCTATGAATTATGTACCAGTAGCTGCAGGTACAATCTCAAATGAATCTGCAGGTACACAAGGAGAACTTAATGCAGGTACATCTACTCAGAAAGAAGAAATCAGTCAAGATTGCATTGTGATGCCAATTTGGAAAGATGCTTCATACTTTGATTCACCTTCCAAGGATGTTGGTAATGGTGAACCAAAATCTGCTGCTGATGATCAAAAGCAGGATGAAGATGGTCCACATAATGAGAGTGATGAAAAAGATAAGTCTGAAGATGATAGCAGTCCTAAAGAAGTTAATGCTGCTGGACAACATGTTAATACTGCCAGTCCTGAAGTTAATACTGGTAGTTTTAAACTTAATACTGTTGATCCATCAGTGAATACTGCTAGCTCATATGAACTAGATAGCCCTAAAGACATGTTCAAATTGGGAGCTAGTCATACACTTGAGACCACTCATGTTGAGTTCTTCAGTGATGAAGATGAACCAGAAGTTGATTTGGGGAACATCACTAATTCCTATACAGTTCCAACCACTCCCAATACAAGAATCCATAAAGATCACCCAATTAAAAATGTGATTGGTGATGTGAAGTCCACTATTCAGACAAGAAGAATGACAAAATCTACTTCTGAACAAGGATTTCTCAGTGCTGTATATGAACAGAAAACACATGATACCCTGAATACTTGTTTATATGCTTGTTTCTTATCACAGATTGAACCCACAAGCATTGCTAAAGCTCTATCTGATTCATCTTGGGTGGAAGCAATGCAGGAAGAACTACTGCAATTCAAGCTCCAACAGGTTTGGAAACTTATGGATTTGCCTAATGGGAAGAGGGCCATTGGAACAAAATGGGTCTTCAGAAATAAGAAAGATGAAAGAGGGATTGTGATTAGGAATAAAGCAAGGTTGGTTGCACAGGGTCATAGGCAAAAAGAAGGTATAGATTATGAAGAAATTTTTGCTCATGTGGCAAGAATTATGGCAATAAGATTGTTTTTAGCCTATGCTTCTTTTATGGGTTTTCTGGTATATCAAATGGATGTGAAGAGTGCATTCTTCTATGGAACCATTGAGGAAGAGGTTTATGCTACTCAACCACCAGGATTTAAAGATCCTGACCATCTAGACAAAGTTTACAAGGTGGTCAACGCACTTTATAGGTTGCATCAAGCTCCAAGAGCATGGTATGAAACCTTGGCTAACTATCTGTTGGGCAATGGGTTTAAAAGAGGGAAGATAGATCAGACATTGTTTTTTTTAGACCCTATGCATCTTTTTGGGATTTTTAGGGTTAGCAGTGGATGTGAAGGTTCATTTTATATGGAACTATTGAAGAAGAAGAGGTCTTTTATGTTACTCAACCACTAGGATTTAAAGATCTGACAATACCTGATGAAGGAAAAGTTTACAGGTGGTCAAAGGGCACTTATGGGGTTTCATCAAGCACCAAGAGCATGGTATAAAACTTGGTAACTATGTATTGGGAATAGGTTTAAAAGAGGTGAAAGAGAAGTTAGATTAGACATTGTTATATTCAAGAAGGCAAAAAAGGAGATTTCTTTGCTTTTGTACATGTTTATGTTGATGTCCATTATCTTTGGATTACCAAATATGGGTAACTTGTATTCTGGATTTAGAAGCTTATGAAGGATAAGTTTCTCGTTTGAGTTCTATAGGAGAATTACTTTATTTCTTTGGGATTGTTAGCCTTAAATGATGGTGTACATACATGGATTTTCCACGAGGTTTATTTATAGCGTGTCACGTAAGGGACATTATATGACATGCTCATGTTTAGTTTATGTGTCACTTGGTACTTTAGAGACTCCCTCCATACTTCTCATGGAGGGGGGGAGAAGGAGGACAGAAGTTTCACTTTTGTAAAATGTTGACGTGTGTGTCTGTCTTCCTATATCTATATGAAGCACAAACACAACCACAACTCTCTAATCACTCTTCCTTTTTTCTTCCTATCTCTTTTCTCTCTATCTCTTTCTCTTTTCTCTTAATAAAATGGCTCGATTTCTATTTCACTTAATCCGACCTCCGGATCTTGTTCATGTGGTGAATCTATACTAACAATTGGCACCAGAGCATAGGGGGAATTCGTGTTGTTAATCACTGATTCGTGTGGTTAATAAGCTCAAATTTTCGTGGCTTATTTTGTGGAAAAAAAAAGGCCTCGGACCTCAACAATAAAAAATTTGAGCTTATTTTGGTCTGTATAAACTTGTTCTTTCTTGTTTCTCACATGTTAACCGATGGCTTTTTTGGTACCATTACCATGAGATGCTCAAGCTATGATCGTTTTCTGTTTAAAAGCCAAAAAAAAAAATAGCTATGGTTTTTTTTTTTGTGTTCTAGCGGCGTGGGTTTGGTCCGATTTTTGATGTTCCACAAGAAAATTCGTGTTAAGTATATGTTCTTATAATCTCATATCAATTAGTTTTAAGCATATCAAAAGCATTTATTTGCTGTGGTCAATAGCTTAATTGGTTGTAAATTGCTTTAGTTCGAGATGAATGTTCATGGAGGCGGGTTTGAATTTCTAGATATGATTTTCTTGGTGGCGGTTTTGACAAAAAAAGTACAGACATGTTCCGCATTTTAAGGAACAAAATGGTGGCAAGGCTTTTTTGACACAAAGTCAACGGCGGGTTGATTTAAAATAATTTTTTTCTTGGCGGCAGTTTGTGCCTTTTCTACACGGCGGTTTGAACAGGTTTTAAGCGTGCGAGGTTGATTATTTTATGAGCAAAATGAAATGTTACTCTGCCAAAATTCAAAAATCCACGGCGGGTTGACAATTTTCTAAGTGGCGGTTTGTTAAAGTAGGCGGCGGGTTGAGAAAGTTAAAAAGGGCAGCGGTTTGCTTATTTAATTATAGGCGGCGGGTTGCTATAATAGCCGCGCGGGCACCCCCATTCACCCATCCCCATTTTCTTTATTTTTCATTTTTTTTTTTTTTTTTTTTTGGTGCAAAACAAGGCGGTGGGTTGCCTAAACTTTGGTGGCGGGTTGGTCACTAACTAGGCGGCGAGTTGCCTACATTTTGGTGGCGGTTTAGTCGCAAAAATTTGGCGGCGGTTTGGTCACATTTTAAGTGGCGGGTTGCCAAAGGAGGCGGGTTGCCACACAAAAAACATAGTTTTGACTACCTAATTTTCGAAAAAAAAATTTTCGACCTTACGCGAACCGGTCGATCCGACGCATCAGGGTGGGCATGTGACCGACTATTGGGCATGTGACCGTACTTGGGGAATATTATAATCAAACAAGTACAACAAACTAACCAACACCAATTCAACCATATCAACATACCACTCAAACAACAAACACTTAATCACAAAACGTATATCCTGAAAAGATTTCAATTAAAATGGACTAAATGGCTAGAAGATTCGGATATCGATGACATGTGACTCACGGAGTTGATTGGTAGTCCCTTATTTGCAATTGAAGTTGGATTTCACTAATGCGTTATTATTATTTCATATCGTGACTTTCTTCTATTTTCTATCGTTTGATGACATGCCTTGAACGTTTTCAGTTATGATTTTAAAGATTGGATTATCTAGTTTCAGCGGTTCAAGGGGGTGGTGGTTTGGATCGAAGACTATGGACTAACTATCACTTAAAGGGACGGTTACGTTGTAGTACGCAGTTGTCACACGCAGATATCGATGTGGATAATTTCAATAGAGGTGTTGTACTTCTTATACTTTTGATGGGAGTATAAACGGTATTAGAGATTTTACGTCTGCTCGTTCTTCATATCAAACAATTTAGTGCCAAGAGTTAAGTAACAATAATTTGGGGTGATTTTTACTTCAGGTTTCAAGTGTTTTGTATATATCGGGTTTACTTCACCATGTGATCACGACAATAGCCTACAGAATACGAGGTTGGTATAAATTAGCACAGAGGTTTAAGGGTGAGATGTTATCAGCACTTCTAATGGGTAATTTTGTGCTATTCCAAGAAAAAAGATACTTCACCTGTTCTAAGCAAAATCTTCAAAGTTTCTTCGATGACATTCATTCACAAGACCTTGATTATACCAAGTGTTCTTGATTCTTGCTTCAATTCCTCTACGGTTTCTGAAGTCAAGAGGGTAATGATTCTTTTGTATATCAAGATTTGTGCTTATGACAAGAACTTCTCGAGTATATGAACGTACACGACAATGATGCTTCCGAGAGTTCGCAACCATCATGGGGGAAAATGTGTACATCCGGGACTTAATTAACTTTGATGTTACCATGTCAACTTTTCCAGGGGGAAGGATTTAGTTGTGTATCCTACTTCACTATGATATGGTTTGTGAAACGTATTCTGGCATAACATGAGAGATGAACATTTGCTGATTTCTCGGGCTATGCTAACGCGAAGAAGAATATTCACCAAGCCCTAATGACAAGAAGCAGTGGTCGTTGGTGTGGTTTGACCTTCTACAAAATTTCGCTTTGTGGCATCCGTCAATGACAAAAGTAGGAAGATTGTTCAAGTACTTCAATGTTCCTGAATCTGCTTAAGATAGGGATGCTGGTTAGGGGGAAGCTAATTCATAAACTTCGGACAAAAAAGAAGTCTATGAGAATGCTTTTTGGGTGACATGCTGCATGGATTGGGGGCGGAAGTTAATCCAACTCATGCATACTACAATGGTTCCTGTACAAGTAAAGACACTGAATGATCCATCCAAGCTAGAGTACACGTTCAAAGACCAGGTGAACTTCATTAAGACATTCTTCAGCTTGTGGAAGCAGCTCGCTCTTTCTTTTAAAAGCTTTATTTGTGTTGTATTTGTACCTGATGATAGGAACATTGTAAGTAATTCCGTATGTCCGCATATTGGGGGAAGATTGTTAGCCTTAAAATATGGTGACATACATGGAATTACAGTAGTTTATTTATAGCGTGACACGTAGGGACTAATAATGACAAGCTATGATAGTTATGTGTCACTAGGACTATAGATACTCCCTCCATACTTCCATGGAGGGGGAGAAGTTCACTTTTGTAAAAGTGAGTGTGTGTGTCTTCCTTATATCTCTCTGAAGCACACACACAACCACTTACTCCTCACTCTTCCTTTTTTCTTCCTCTCTCTTTTCTCTCTATCTCTTTCTCTTTTCTCTTAATAAAATGGCTCGATTTCTATTTCACTTAATCCGACCTCCGGATCTTGTTCATGTGGTGAATCTATGTTAACAATTGGCACCAGAGCATAGGGGGAATTCGTGTTGTTAATCACTGATTCGAGTGGTGAATAAGCTCAAATTTTCGTGGCTTATTTTTGAAGAAAAAGGCCACAGATCAAAAAAAAAAAAAAAAAATTTTTGGGTTGTTCTATTCTTGTTCTACATGTCAAACCGATGATATTGGTACCATTCCATGAGATGCACAAGCTACTAGATCGATTTTAAAGCCAAAAAAGGTATGGTTTTTTTTCGTGTTCTAGGCGGCGGTTTGGTCCGATTTTGATGTTCCACAAGAAAATTCGTGTTAGTATATGTTTAATCATCTCCTACCAACTTAGTTTTAAGCATACAAAGCTTATTTGCGTGGTCAAATAGCTTAATTGGTTGAAAATTGCTTATTTCGAGATGAATGTTCATGGTGGCGGGTTGGTTATTATATATTATTTTATTTGGTGGCGGTTGACAAAAAGCAAAGACAAGATCCAACATTTTTAAGGAAAAAGTAGGTGGCGGTTTGACAAATGGCACGGCAGTTTGTTTTTAATTTAAAATAATATTTTATTGGCGGCGGTTTGCCTTTTACACGGCGGTTTGAACAGGTAAGGGCGGGCTGGTTTATTTTATGAGCAAAATGAAATGTTACTCTGCCAAAAATTCCAAAAATCCTCGGCGGGTTGACAATTTTCTAATTGGCGGTTGTTAAAGGGCGGCGGGTTGAGAAAGTTAAATCTTGGCAGCGGTTTGCTTATTTAATTTTTAGGCGGCGGGTTGCTATAATAGCCGGCGGTTTGGTGCAAAACAAGGCGGTGGGTTGCCTAAACTTTGGTGGCGGGTTGGTCACTAACTAGGCGGCGAGTTGCCTACATTTTGGTGGCGGTTTAGTCGCAAAAAAATTTGGCGGCGGTTTGGTCACATTTTAAGTGGCGGGTTGCCAAAGGAGGCGGGTTGCCACACAAAAAACCTAGTTTTGACTACCTAATTTCTCAGAAATTTTTTTTTGACCTTACCGCGAAGGTCGATCCGCGCATCAGGTGGGCATGTGACCGACTTTGGGCATGTGACCGAATTTGGGAATATTATAATCAAAACAAGAACAACAAACACCACAATCAACCATAACAACATACCACACAAACAACAACACTTAATCCCAAAATACGATCCTGAAAAGATCTACTTAATGACAAATTATGGCTAGAGATTGGATTAAGATGAATGTGATTACAGTAGTAAATGGATTTGGTATCACTTTTTTGCAATGGAAGTAGGATTTCACAAAGGCGTCTACTTATTTCTTTCTCATGTGACTCATTCTATTTTCTTATCATTGATGTCTTTGCTTGAACGTATACAGTTATGATTAAGACTTGGATTATCTAGTTTCCAGAGGTCAAGGGGTGGTTGGATGAAGACCTGGTTAACTATCACTTAAAGGAGTTACATTGTAGTACTCAGTGTCACACGCAGATGTCGATGTGGATAATTTCAAGAGGTGTTGTACTTCTTATACTTTTGATGGAGTATAAGGTACTTAGAGATTTTCTTCTGCACCGTTCTTCAATCAACAATAGTGCAAGATTAAGTAACAAATTTGGGGGATTTTACTTCAGTTTCAAGTTTGATATATCGGGTTTACTTCACCATGTGATCACGACAATAGCCTACAGAATACGAGGTTGGTAAGTTAGCCAGAGAGTTTAAAGGTTGAGATGTAATCAGCACTTCTCACGGTATTTTGTGCTTTCCAAGACTAAGAGACTTCAACAGTCTAAGCAAAATCTTCAAAGTTCTTCGATGACATTCATTCACAATCACAGGTATTTTTGTGCTATTCCAAGACAACAATACTTCACAGTCTAAGCAAAATCTCAAAGTTATTTAACGACATTCATAAGTTATCAAGATTTTTGCTTAAGACAAGAACGTCTCGAGTATATGGACGTACACGACAATGATGCTTCCGAGAGTTCGCAACCATCATGGGGGAAAATGTGTACATCCGGGACTTAATTGACTTTGATGTTACCATGTCAACTTCCAGGGGGAAGTTTGTTAGCCCTAAAAATGCTTAGAATGGTTAGTGAAGTATTCTGCAAACGTGAGAAGAACAGTTGCTGATTTCTCGCATGCACCCCCGAACGAATATTCACCAAGCCCTAATGACAAGAAGCAGTCGTTTAGTTGGTGTGGTTTGACTTCTACAAAATTCCGCTGTGCACTTTGATGACAAGTAGAAGATTGTTCAAGCTACATCAATGTTTCAGAATCTGCTTAAGATAGGGATGTTGGTTTGGGGGGAAGCTGATTCAGAAACTTCGACAAAAAGAAGTCTATGAAGAAAGCTTTTTGAGACATGCTGCATGGATTGGGGGGAAGTTAATCCAACTCATGCATACTACAATGGTTCCTGTACAAGTAAAGACACTGAAGATCCAAGCTGGAGTACAAGTTTCAAGACCAGGAGAACTCAGAAGACATCTTCAGCTTTGGAAGCGCTTTAAAAGACTTTATTTGTGTTGTATTTGTACCTGATAGGAACATTGTAAGTAATTCCGTATGTCCGCATATTGGGGGAAGATTGTTAGCCTTAAAATATGGTGACATACATGGAATTACAGTAGTTTATTTATAGCGTGACACGTAGGGACTAATAATGACAAGCTATGATAGTTATGTGTCACTAGGACTATAAATACTCCCTCCATACTTCCATGGAGGGGGAGAAGTTCACTTTTGTAAAAGTGAGTGTGTGTGTCTTCCTTATATCTCTCTGAAGCACACACACAACCTCTCTCTCTAATCACTCTTCCTTTTTTCTTCCTCTCTCTTTTCTCTCTATCTCTTTCTCTTTTCTCTTAATAAAATGGCTCGATTTCTATTTCACTTAATCCGACCTCCGGATCTTGTTCATGTGGTGAATCTAATATCAACAAAGCTGAATTATTCTAACAGTGTTAACTCATAACTAACAGTTTTATCAAATGAACTAAGAGTACTAACTAAGAAAGTTACACAAATCACTTTTAAACTGATGTGATCAGTCTTGCTTCTACTGCTTCTACTCTAGTTGATTTGGAAAAGCCTTTAGTCAAAGATGGAGATGCTAATGATGTTGATGTACATCTATATAGATCTATGATTGGGTCCTTGATGTATCTTACAACATCTAGACTAGATATCATGTTTGCAGTATGTGCATGTGCCAGATTCCAAGTTACTCCAAATACATCACATCTCTTAGCTATAAAGAGAATTTTTAGATATTTGAAAGGCAAACCAACTTTAGGCCTTTGGTATTTAAGAGATTCTCCATTTGAACTAGTTGCTTATACTGATAGTGACTATGCTAGAGCTACTCAAGATAGGAAGTCAACAACTGGAGGTTGTTAGTTTTGGGGAAACAGGTTGATATCTTGGCAGTGCAAGAAGCAAACTGTGGTTTCCACCTCAATAACTGAAGCTGAATATGTGGCTGCTGCTAGTTGCCGTGGACAAGTACTCTGGATTCCAAATCAATTGCTGGATTATGGGTATAATTTCATGAATACTGTCATTAATATTGACAATAACATTACTATCTGCATTATTGAAAATCCTATTCAACATTCTAAAACAAAACATATAGAGCTTAGGCATCATTTTATACGAGATTGCAATGCTAAAAAGTTAATATAAATGGTTAAAATTTATACAGATCACAATGTTGTAGATCTTCTTACAAAAGGTTTTGATGCTAGAAGGTTTCAGTACTTGGTCTCAAGTATTGGAATGCTTAATCCTTAATGTTTATATCTCTTTATGTCTTTGTAAAAGTTTTGTAAAGGATTAGTACTGTTAGTCTTGTCAATTAGTACTGCTAAGTATAATTAGTACTGCTAGTTATACTTAATACTGTTAGTTAAAACTGCTAGTCAAAATTAATACTGCTAAACAAGAAAATGCTTTGGATTGTGTTTTTCTTGGTTTTGGACTAACACTTGCAGGATAAGAAAGGAGTATGATTAAATTTGATGATACCAGTTGTGAAGTTTGCTATAAGAGATACTGCTGATTGCTGACCTCTGAAGTATTGTTTGAGGGGAGGTTTAACAGTTCTTAACTTTTATTCATGGGTTATGCATAAATATGGATCCTCATGAATTCTCACATGTTTATCTAGTCGTTTCTAATGTGCTTGTGATGAATAGAGGCATGTTGTTGTATAATTATTGAAGACATAGTTAAAACTGTTAAGGAATATATTAATACTGCTAAGTATAATTAGTACTGCTAGTTATACTTAAGACTGCTAGTTAAAACTGTTAGTCATGATTAAAACTGTCAGGCAAGTCAAAAAGAGGTCGGGACACTAAGGTACCTCAGTCTGGTGGTCCCCCTGAAAAAGGTTGGTGATGTGGCTGTCTATAAGGAGTTGGGTGACAGAATGGAAAAGGGCTGCCACTACTGCTATTAGCTTAGAAGCAGAGCAGGAAAGTGGTAACATCAATAAGACCCAATTCATGGCAACACTTAATGGATCAAGTCCTTAGGGAATTGGTTCATGTAGTGGTCCCAGGTGCCAAGATACCATATTGGGGGTGTAGATTCTTAAACTAGGTTTGAGACTACATCTAAATAGTCTAATGATCTACCTCTCTCAAGAGGTTACACACTTGGAAGTCAGGAGGATAGTATGAAACCACTGGAATTGATGGAAAATTCTACAAAACTGTGTGAAATGGTAAGGAAAAGAAAAGAGAGATAGAGTGAGATGAAAAACATATAGAGAGTTGTGTGATAAAAACAGAAAGAGTGAATTAGTGAGCAAAAAGAATTGAGAGATAATGTGAGCATAAAAACAGAAAGAGAGCTTGTGAGAAGAATTCATTGATGATAGAAGTCCTTTTTGGAAAGAAATTAAAGTTAATGCTGGTAACTTAAACTTAATGCTGTTAATACTAGTAATATAACTTAATGCTGCTAAGCATAAATTTTCTACTGCTGGTATACATTAGTGCTGCTAAGCTTATGTTGATGCTGTTGAGTTACTGCTGCAAAGTTACTTACTACTGTTAGGCATCATTTAGTGCTGCCAGTTCAAGTTAATGCTGCTGAGGGTGATTTTATAAATACTTCGATTCAGGGTTTCATTCGATTCTTTATTCAATTTTAATCATTCAAACACTCTCTAAACGTAAACCATAACTCAATTTCATTGTTAATCATCAAAACCCATCACAATGTCAACCCTACAATTTGCCGAAACCCACAACATGATCGCGTTCTTGGAAAAACCCGCTGAAAGTAATGGATTTCAGGAAATTATTGGTTTTTTGAATGCTAATCAAATCCATTATGCTTTAACTGTCAATCCTACTATAAACACATCTTGCATTGAACAGTTCTGGGCAACAGCAAAGGCAAAAACGGTTAATGGTGAACGTCAGTTACAAGCCCTATTTGATAAAAAGAAGGTGATCATCACAGAGACAAGCATTAGATGTGATCTTTACTTAGAAGATGCAGGTGGTACTGATTGTTTGCTGACTGCTACTATCTTTGAAGAGCTGGCAAGGATGGGGTATGAAAAACTTTCTCAAAGGCTTACATTTTATAAAGCTTTCTTTTCTCCACAATGGAAGTTCTTAATTCATACCATTACGTAATGCCTAAGTGCCAAGACCACTGCATGGAACGAATTCAGTAGCACTATGGCCTCTGCAATCATATGCTTGGCCATAAACCAAAAATTTAATTTCTCCAAGTATATTTTTAATGCAATGGTAAAGCACTTAGAGGGAGGGGTCAAATTTCGGATGTATCCACGATTTGTACAAGTGTTTATCAATCAACAGCTTAGGGATATGTCACATCACAAAAAGATTTATGTTACCCCCTCACACACAAAGAAATTCTTTACCAATATGAAGAGAGAAAGAAAGGACTTTTATGGGAGAATAACACCTCTGTTTTCAACAATGATGGTTCAAGCTAATCAAGAAGAGGGTGTAGATTTAGGCATTCCTACTAATTCTCAATAGACACCCACTACTACTCAACCATCATCCTCTAGACCTTAGAAGAAACAGTCTAGGTGGAAACAGAGGAAGGAAACTAAAGTTCCTCAAGATGAGACACACCATGATGATAGTGTTCCTATACCTTCCAATGATCCACTTCTTAGTTGTGAGGATAAAATGCATCTAATAGAATTAATGATTTTATGTACCAACTTACAAACACATGTTCTTGATTTGGATAAGGCAAAGGATGCTCAAGCAAATGAGATTGTTGGTTTAAAGAAGAGGGTCCAAAAGTTAGAAAGGATAAAGAAATCAAGAACTACAGGGTTAAAAAGATTAAGGAAAGTTGGTGAATCTAGAAGGGTTGAATCCTCTAAGGATAAAGATAGTTTAGGTGCTCAGGAAGATGCATCCAAATAGGGGAGGAGTTTTGAAGACATTGACAAGGATGCTGAAGTTTCTTTAGTTGATAAAAATAAGGAGAGGTCAGATGATGCAGAAATGTTTGATACAGATGATCTTTATGGTGATGAGGTTATTGTGGATATGATAGTTGGTGATAAACAAGAGCAGAGTGCAAAGGTTGATGAAAGAGAGGTTAGTATTGGTGTTAAAGATAGTGCTACCCCTACAATTCTAGTTACTACTGGTGGTGAAGGAGTTACTGCTACCAAGATTAATGAAATTACTACTACCAGTGCTCCAATAACAACTATTGATGAAATAACTTTGGCTCAAACTCTTATTGAAATCAAAGCAGCTAAACCTAAAGCTGTTACTACTGCTGCTACAACAACAACAACTACAAGACCCAAGGCTAGAGGGGTTGTAGTTCAAGAGCCAAGTGAATTTAGAACAACAACATCATCTCCACAACCATCACAACCTCCAAAGACTAAAGACAAAGGCAAAGCAATAATGATTGAACCTGAAGTACCTTTGAAAAGGAAAGATCAAGTTGCTCTTGATGAAGAAATGGCAAGAAATCTTGAAGCTCAGTTATAAGCTGAACTTATAGAAGAAGAGAGGCTTGCAAGGAAAAAGGAAGAGGAAACCAACATAGCTTTGATTGAATCATGAGAAAATACATAAGCTATGATAGAGGCTGATAGATTGCTTGCTGAGAGACTCCAAACAAGAGAGCAACCGGAGTTAACAAATGAGGAGAAGGCAAAACTATTTATGGAATTCATGGAGAAGAGAAGAAAACATTTTGCTGCATTAAGAGCACAAGAAAAGAGAAATAGACCTCCTACCAAGACACAAAAGAGAAATAAAATATCTATCTATCTTAAGCATATGGGTGGATATAAACACAATCAGCTAAAGGGAAGAAGCTATGATGAAATCCAAAAGCTCTTTGACAAGGAAATGAAGAGAGTAAATTCTTTTGTGGCTATGAATTTAGAGGCTCAAGAAATCAGTGGAAAGAAGGATGAAAGCAGTTCTAAAAAGGAAGAAATTGCACAAGATAGTAGTGCAAAGAGAGCAGGGGATAAACTGGAATCTGATAAGTCAAAGAAGCAAAAGACTGATGGGAATGAAGAAGTTGAAGTAGATAATGAAGCTGAGCTGAAAAAGCATATGGTGACAGTCAAAGATGATGATATAGCAATTGATGCTATACCACTTGCTACCAAACCTCTAGTGATTGTTGAATACAAGCTTATTAAAGAAGGAATAATGGTATATTATCAATTGATAAGAGCTGATGGAAGTTTCAAGAGATATTCTTCTATGATTAGGATGCTTTAGGGTATTGATAGAGAAGACTTGCAGACTCTCTGGGAGTTGGTCAAAACAAAGCATGGTGATACAAGGCCTGAAGATGAACATGAAAGAGTGTTGTGGGGTGATTTAAAAGTCATGTTTGAACCAGACATAAAAAGTAATATATGGAGAAATCTACAAGGATACAAAGTGACTGTTTGGAAGTTGTTTGATTCCTGTGGAGTACACTTTGTAAGGTTTGGAAATGTACATATCTTTATGTTGGTTGAGAAAAGATATCCACTTACACTAATAACAATCACAAATATGCTCAACAAGAAACTTCAAGCTAGTTATTGGAATAAGATGTGCTATCAATTGCTCAAGCTTATGGTAAAAAAACAAAAGGGTCAATGAAGTGATTGAATGCATCTTCCTGATAGTGATGAAGACTTTTTATAAAGAAACCTGAAGATTCATATGATGAACATCAAGTTTAGGAGAGGATTGTTGGGACTTAAAGACTTCAAGATGATTCTTAGAGTTACTACTGCTCAGGTATATATTAGTTCTGTCAAGCATAACTTAGTACTGTTGGTGATACTAATGAAAATTATGCTATGTAGTTAGTACTGGTACTATAAAGTTACTACTGCTAGTTACTACTGTTAGTATAAGTTAGTACTATTAGTATTAAGTTATTGCTTCTTGTTGAAGTTAAGACTGCTCAGAGTCGAAGACTGAAATATATGCTAAGTAGTTAGTGCTGCTAATAGTAACAATAAGACTGCTAGTACATAGTTACTACTATTAGTCGCAACTCCTTATGGACAACCTCATCTGTAACAATGTTTGTAGGACCACTAGGCTGAGATACCTAAGTGTCCTTTCTCTTAGGCTTCCTAGATTTTTGAGTCTTTTGAGGTTGAGATGTTGATGGTTGAGTAATGTATGTTGATAGAAATATAATGCTTAAAAACATTATTAATATCTTTCACGCCTTTAC